>CATIWR010007588.1:0-28627 GCA_949677035.1 Omphalea diandra | reverse complement strand
AATATATATATATATATATATATATATATATATATATATATATATATATATATATATATATATATATATATATATATAATGTGAAATATATATAATGTGAAATTGTTGCTGACAAAAAGCAAAATCGATTAGGAGTCCATTTTTATAGGTATGATGCGACAAATATCATTTGGACAACGAGGACATTGACACAAACAAAGAAGCTTGACGAGCGCTTCTCTTCAACAAAATTCTTAGGAGAGACTGGAAAAGATGCATGCGCATTGAATTTTATTAGATTTTGACGATATTGACAATGGATTAGATTTTGTAGGATTTTGTTCCTGTAGAGGTCGTTAAGATACGCATCCTTTTTTTATGTCTTTCAAGTTAGGTATCACAGTTTTGAAAGTTGAAAAGATAAGGGAATTTTGTAATTGAATTTATTTTCATATTACTTATTAGAAAAAACTTCACCTATATTAACTTTTTTTTATATAAATAAGTGATAGATATTTTCACTATATTATATTCTCTTTATTCTTTTATTATAATAATATGTGATTTAATTTAAAATATAATTGATAAAGTATATTTAATATTTAGTTTAATTTTTTTGGAATTGAAAATATAATATTATTATTATTTAAATCATATTACACGTCATTATAACAAAAAAAATAAAAAAGTTAATATAGAGAAAATATTTAGCCCTTTCTTTATTTATATATATATGTATATATAATCATTTCATATACTCGTATAATAATATAATAAAATTATAATTGTATTATTTTTTCTCAATACGATGATAGTCATAGTTTCGTTTAATATTGATGAAATTATTTCATCAATTAAACTTAAATCAGTGTAGATCAATCTGTTTCTATATAAACTTAATTCACTTATTTATTTTTCTTATTTTCAATTTTATATAAACTTCATTCAGTTATTTATTTTCATTATATAAAATCATTTACTTAGAAAATAAGTTATAAATAAATATTAATGAAATTCTGTTTATGTGAAATATACTTGATTGAAAAAATTTAAAAATTATTTTCTTAATAAATTATAAAAAAAAACCATAAAGAATCTAAGTGGATATTTTAAAAAATAAATAATAAATAATCTTACTCAATCTTGCATATTATTTGTAAAGAAAAAACTTAAAACTTGATCTAAAAACCTTTTTATATATAAATTTGATTTAATTTCAAATTTTATTTAAAATTTTAAAAATATTTTCTTTATTTTAAATTTTAAGTGAACTTAATCCAATTGGTTGTTTTCATTATGTATAGCCATTTGATTAAAAAAATAAAATTATATTTATTTTATTAAGTATCTAAACAAAACTAAAACTTTTAATCAAATTCCTTTTTATATAAAATTTATCTAATTGAAAAATAACTTTAAAGAAATTTATTTGTTCTAAGTAAATTATAAGAAAATATCATATAAATAGTAAAGAATCCATATTGATGTTTTAAAATTATGTCTTTAAAAAAGTAAAATAATAAATGACTTGATATTATTTTTCAAGGTAAAAATGAAATTCAATCTAAATTTCTTTCTATATGCAAATCTAACAGACAAGTCAAACCTACTTAAAACTCAAACAATCCAATCCAACTCGAAAATGGTATGATTAGAAAATGATTCAACCTCATCTATTTGTTATCTCTAAAAAAGCCTTAAATTTATTTCATCGATGATACACGTATTCCATCTATTATTCGATATATATTGTCTTTCTTCTAATCCAATTAGATGGTCTGTAAATGTGATTTGTTGTAAATACTAAGACTTGCACTCCATGAACTATTACAATAAAACTTATAAAATAAAAGATAAACACATTTACCTATGTAAAATAGATTAAAAAAGTCAAAATCTATCAATAATAGTAGATTTGAGTGAAAAAAAACTAAAAATTTGATAAAAACAATATAATAAAACTTTATATCTAATATATTTTAAAAAATTATCATATGTAAATGAATATAGAACTTATAGAACAAAACTAAAGAAAAATATGAAAAAATAATTAAAAACAGAAGAATGAGAACCACTAAAAAAAAGGAAAAAAAAAAAGAATAAGTGAATAAATTTTTTTTTTTTTTTGAAAAAAAAGGAAGATTGAAAACATGTAATTGAGCGGGGGACTCTAGGACATGGGATCTGTGATTATTTCAATATATGTGGAAGATGAGCAAATCTCCGAATCCAAACTGCCATGGGTCCACCATTTAATTCAATTTATATCATATGATACGAACAGCCCAACTTGTGGTATCTATGATTACAAACAAGATAGGTAAAGCCTCAGGATATCAGAATTCGAGGCACGTGTCACTCCTGAAAAGCACCAAAATAATATCCCAATATGCCAGCATCTAAATCACTTTTCCTACAATATGTTATATCCCAAAAGTTATGCACTGCTTTAAGAATAATGATGCTACGTCCAAGGTTACTATATATGTATATTTCTAATTAAATATATTTGCTGCATATGTTTATCCCTTGTACAAAGAGGGTAAATTATGTCATTGAATTAATCAATATGTTGGTTCAAGTGATAAAATAATGTAATTTAGTAATTTAAATTAGATCAGTTATTTTATGGCGGCTTAAGTAAAGTTTAACACAAAATTTTTTTAATTATTTTAAGTTTTTATCGAGTTCATTTTTTTAGTCAAACTTTTTAATTAGGTAAAAAAACTATTGCCTCTGTAAATAGCCATATGTTTTAATTTAGGGGAGGGAAAAAGCAAATAGGCCAAAATTAATTTCACTATGAACATAGATAACTGACAATCAGGTTTTGAAATAGTGATAGAAGATTTAATATTGAGATCCTCAAAAACAAAACATTTTAGATTCAATTCTTGGTATTATTGAGATTTTTATAATATTTAAAATTGATGGTGTTCGTATTAATGTTTTTAATTATTTTGCTCCTGTAAATATATTTTATTATAATCTCATTCTAAATGTAATATTGATAGCTATAACATATTTATTAAAACTTTATTTGTTTTGCCAAGGATATCTTTTTAAAAAATATTTTTCATATTTTTTATGTTTGGTGAAAAATTATTAAACATAAAATATAAAAAACTAAATATTATTAAGAAAACAGTTTTATTTAAAAAATTATTTTTAAATTTTAACAAATTTATTCTAACAAAAAAATAAATTTTATACATATATAATTATTATCATTGATTATTAACTACTATCAACACTTCTCACTCTTGATGGTCGACATCTTATGCTTGCCAGCTGTGGTGGATCCAATATGGGGCAATGGGGGCAAATGCCTCTATCGGTCCTCCATCTTTCCTTTATTTATATAACTAAATTTCATTTTATCCCACTAAATTTCTTCAGTTTGCCTCCATTGTATAATTGTATACCCCTTTTTTTTTATATAATATTTTAATTTAGTTCAAATTAGCATTATTATTTTGCTTTCATTAAAGCTTTGAAAATGTCCAAATCGAACAAGTTGGATTTAAGCTGCTATAGAGTAGTAGACATGTAAGGCGGCGAAAGCTAATTGGAAAGCTTGAAACGTGTTGGATAAATTGAAAGAGGCATACTACAATTTTCTGATATGAAGTTTAGTTTTGTTGACAATAAGAGTAATAAAATTGTTGTTAACTAATTTAGTTCAAATTTATTAACAGTTGATAAAGAAATAAAATATATATATATATATATGTAAATTTTTTTGAAATTTTTATTATCATTTTATTTTTAAAATATGTGTGCAAATTTTGCTTCCACTGATAAAAATTTATTGATTTTATTGAAAATTAGTGAGACTTATAAAATTTTTTAATATATTTTTGTGAATAAATAATTTAAATATAAAATACTTATGATTAAAATTTTATTATAATTTTATAAATTAAAAAAATTAATATTTTTATAATATATTTTAAATATTAATATTTGTCGCATCATCCTGACGTAATGATCGAGGATGATGCGACAAATATCATTTCGACAACGAGGACATTGACACAAACAAAGAAGTTCGACGAGCTTCTCTCTTCAACAAAATTCTTAAGAGAGATTGGAAAAGATGCATGCGCATTGAATTTTATTAGATTTTGACGATATTGGCAATGGATTAGATTTTGTAGGATTTTGTTCTTGTAGAGGTCGTTAAGATACGCATCCTTTTTTTTTTTTTTTTAATGTCTTTCAAGTTAGGTATCACAGTTTTGAAGGTTGAAAAGAGAAGCCAATTTTATATTTAAATTTATTTTCATATTATTTTTTTGAAAAAACACTCAACCTATATTAATTTTTTTATATAAATAAGTGTTAAATATTTTCTTTATATTATTTTTTCTTTTTTTATCATAATAATACGTGACTTATTTGAAGATATAATTGATAAAGTATATTCAGCATTAAATTTAATTTATTTACGATTGAAAAATATAATAATATTATTATTTAAATCATAACTCATATCACTATAATAAAAAAATAAAGAAAAGTCAATAAAAAAAATATTAACTCTTTCTTTATATATATATATATATAATCATTTCATACACTCATCTAATAATATAATAAAATTATAATTGTATTATTTTTTCTCAATATGATAATCCTTATACCTTTGTTTAATACATATGAAATTATTTCATTAGTTAGACTTAAATCAGTGTAGATCAATCTATTTCATTTTTTTTTTAATTTTATTTGCACTTTTCCTAGTGCAAACAGTTATAAAATGAAGTCAAGAAGCAAAAACAGATTTTGCTTTCATCACCGAAATTTAGATTTTCTTGTTGTGGGTGATGATTTTGTTTGGTTAATCTTGGACTGAAGCTTAAGAATCATTTTCATCGGGTGATAATTAGATGTGATCAAGACCAATCAATGACATCTAAGTCTTTGTCTTAAGCTCCCCTGATTTGTCCGCTGGCAAGTGCGATTTGCTCTTGTAAATTTCAATGGATTATTATTTAAAATATATTTAAGTGGGTTATCTGACTCCACTCGTGCACTCCATAAATAATATAGACATATATTTTTTATATTAAATAAAAAACAATATAAATATATAATATTTATGGTATAAATTTTATTAGTCTTATAAATCAAAAGAAATTTAATATTTTTATAGGATTTTCTAAACATCAAAAAATATATTGTTCTGAAAATATTTTCTTCAGATTATATTTTTTCAAATAAGTTATGTTTAATGAAATAAATGGAGCCTAAGCCAACTATATTAAGGCTCTGTTATTTCATGATAAATTTTTTTGCAAATTATTTTATATATTTTTTGATGTATGATGTATGCTCAAAAAAATTAATTAATAAAAATAAAATTATTTTTAAAATAATTTTATTTTTAATCATTTTATATTTTAATAAATCTATTTAAATGAAAAATAAATTATATAAATAACAATCTATTAATCTAGGTACTATCATTATTCATCATTGATCATCAACACTTATCACCTATTGTTGTTAGTCAATGATAATCTTGAACGATTAATGAAATCTATAAAAATTTTCATTTTAATATCTTTTTATATTTAATAATAAATAGTATAAATATAAAATGTTTATAATCTAAATTTTAATAGAAATATGAGTAGTAAAAAAATAATCTTTTAATATATTATAACACTAAAAAAATATTTTTATAAATAAATTAATTTTCATAAATAAAATGGAGCCTAATATTTTTTTAACACACACGTGTGTGTGTGTATATATATATATATATATTAATTATTATTTATTATTTTAAATGAGTGGCCTTGAAAATTCAATACTTTGCGTGTATCTGTGAGTGGATGAGTCATCTTGTTTTTTTTTTTTTTTTTTTTGCTCAAGAGTGTGGCTGAGTCATTGTGTTGTTAAAATAAAAACAAGGAATTAATGTCCACATAAGCATCCACACCACGCGACATAATCCAATCTATAGTTAAGTTTGGAATTTTGATTTCAAAATTTCAGGTTTGATATGTAACAATTTGGTATATGTCATATTATGGCCTGCATGTGGTCAATGTTTTTTTCATATGTTAGCCTAGCAATGAATTAACACTTTTATTTATTTATTTTATTGTTCACATCATGGGCTAACTTTTATTTATTTATGCCCTCAATCTTTGATTAGTTTAGATAAGAATCTTGAGCCAAATCTTGATTAAATCGACTTATTTTCATGTGCCTATAAATCATATATTATTCAAAAACTCTAAAATATTTTCCACATTATCAACTAATTAATTAGATTTATATATATAGAGAGAGAAAGATTTTATTCGATCTTTCAATTTCTTTTGAGACAAATTTTCTTGATCTTAAACCCCCTCTTTTTTTTTTCTTTTTTTTTTTTATAACGAGAAACCATATTTAGCAGGCATTCAATTGAATTAAATAGTTAAAAATTTTTGAAGAGACTAATCCAATAATTTATTATTAGAATTCCTACTTCAATACGGACATATTGAACAACTCTAGTGTACACTGTTGAATTGCAATGGAATGCGAAATTTAGCGTATCGTGAACAAGTGAACAACAAACTTCTAAACGAAATTCAACGAATCATTCTTATCTTACAGGCGTGAAAGAAACATTAAATCAAAGAGACTCTATGGCAGAAGCCACTGGCCTGAATGTAGACTTTCTACCTAAGTATCTACAACTATTTGTGATACGCCATCATGGGTGGTTTATAGTTTGAGATGATAATGTTGACTTGCCCCAACCAGCCTAGAGATGAAGAGCACCGTTCGATCTGAAAATTCAATTTTGAAAAAAAATTAATTTATAATTAAATGAGATTTAAAATTAGTTTGATATATGGGTCAATATGATAGATCCATTTAAATTATTAAAAATACTTAAAATTTATTTAGAAATCAAAAATTATATATTTTATTTTAAAAAGTCATAATTATTACCAAACTTGATAGTTTACTTGATTCATTTGTAACTCAAAAATAATCCAATTTGATTCCAACTCAAATTACTTTGATTTTTATTCAAATTTATTCAATTTATTTGAAACCTCTAATTTATCACGCTTAGTTTATCCATTTCACACACATATGATTTTTGTTTCATAATCAATAATGTGTCATTTCCATTTTGACTACTAAAAATTTGAGTCTACTATTTATATAATACTGGTGACAATTTTATTAATATCATTACATGATAAATACACATTAATTGAGTCTATTGATCTCATTCATCATGCTCATATAACTTTTTTAGTTTATACATTTGATTCCAGTTATTTGTACTCTCTTTAAAGTTTCTTGCCTCTCAAATAACTAGATTTTAGAATTGAATCTTTCTATAAAAAGGAAGTGTAAATAATTATAACTCTCAATGTAATAAATTTGCACTCTCCTTGAGAAGCATAAGAAGCTCCAATGAACATGTAAATAGTTAAAGCCTGTGCATTTTATGAATTCTCATAAAGATTTTCACCTTAATTGCTTGTAGAAGCTTTTACTTGATATTGTTATCATTAAGTATTCTTTTAGAGTAAAAGACATTTTTTACCAACAATTTCTCTTTTCTCAAAAAAAAAAAAAAAAAAAAAAAACTCTAACCATTCATATCTTTTTTCTTTCTTCTTTTTATTGCAACTTTCTACTAATTTTTTTTTTATCAGAAACTGACTTTTTTTTATTTCTTTCTACTTGTCCTTTATTTTCTTGAATAAAATCTAAAGTTACTTATTTTTTAGTTTGTTTAGGTTTTCTGTATGTGTTTTATTTTATTTTTAATAAATTATCTCAAAATTAACTAGATTCATGTCTATATTAGATTTACTATTTCTATATTTTCATATTTATAGATCTAATTTTTTTTGTGCATTTTGGTTTTATTTTAATTATCTTTTTTAAGGATTATATGTTTTTTTTTTATGAAAGTTTATTATCTCTTTGTGAAAAGTTTTATTACTTGTTGAGTTTCTAATTTTTGAGGTTTACTTTTAATAGTAGACTTTAATTTATTAATGATATTTAAACTATCAAACTTATTCAATGACTGAGGTAGTTGATATGTGATTTTAATATTTCATCGTGTTTCCCTCTAAACCGCAATTTCAAATGCTCAGTCATTCTGCTTGAAAGATATTATAAATAGTTTGTATTTTTTTTTTTATATTTTTGTATTTCTTGAGGTATCATTATTATTATTATTATATCCATAAATCAAGTTGCACAATCTATTAAATTCTATAAATGAAATTTATATTTTCTTAAAAAAGAATAAAAGAATTGATTTAAAAAATCAATTGATTTTAAAAAAGATATGAAGTTTAGGAATAAAAGAGTTGATTTAAAGAATAAATCATATTAAATATGAGAAATGGTAGTCGATAATCTATCAATACTAAATAATTGATTTAAAAAAAGAGAATAAAACAATTATTCCAAACAAAGACTCTTAATAATGAGAAACAAAATAAACAAAACTAATAAAATGAGATAAAAATATTTACTTTATCAAGAAATTAAAGAAAAATGAAAAAACCAAGACTTACCATGAATGATAGCTCAAATTAAGAAAAATATAAGGTTGTTTTGGTGATCGCTTAAGTACTTAGCTATAGTTATTAATTTGTTCACAAGTATATTTACTGTTTACCATATATGAACCGAGATGTTGAATGATATGTTAGGCTTTGCTTCGAATAATACACATGCATGTATTGACCAGATGGGCAAGGATCCAATCACCACACGATAATATAATTTTTCTAAATAAGAAAATTAGTAATTTTATCAAAAATTTTGTTTCCAAATGTGACTTTATATCTTCTCATGAATGAATTGCTTTTGCATCGGCGGTCATTTCCTGAAATATGATGATATTGGAGCCAATAAATTGATGTAATTTTACTTTTCCTAATTAAAAGGCTGGAACTTGTGATTTATAGTTACAATGAGTAGGGGAACTTGATCTTTCTTGAAGCTCAATGGCTGTGTTTAAAAAAAAAAAAAAACTCTATTTTGAAGGAATTTAATAAAAAAAATATATTAAAATGATTCTCTTAATTATAAAACTTATATTTAAAAAATTCAATTCTATCATTTTAAGAAGAAATGATTTAATGAGAAAGTTAGATGTTAAGAAAATTTATTTCGATTAAAATTTTAGATAAGATTATTCTACTAACTTTGTAACTCAAATTAATATTATGTTCTTTTAAATAAATAAAGCTATTTAAGAAAATAAAATGATTTCAATTTGTTATGGACTTGTTTCAAATAATAGAATTCAATTGAATTATATTAATTTATAATTTATTTTAAATAATATAATTTTATCATTGAATATAATTTTTTTATTAATATTTTTTTCCTTGTATGATTTATTTCAATTAAGGCTAAGGAAAAAGAAAAAGAAGACACTGATAAACTAGTGAAAAATTTCACGCCATTATTTTTTGTTATTAAAAGTGAAAAGCAAAAATCATATTCAAAAAATAAAACAAATTAATTTTTATGTAAAGCAAAAGTTGTTACAATATCTTTTTAAGATCTCAAGTAAAGCAAAATTTAAATGTATTTATTTTAATTATTTTAAAAATTTTAATTATTTTTTAAAATATAAAAAGCAAACTGCTGACCCAAACACAACTTTATGTTTAGGCAAAATTACTCCGCGGCAGCATCTATCACTTTTTGCCTAATGTAGAGAGTTTTGATTTTTTTTTTTTTTTTTTTTGTTTAGATTATGAAATAAGAGATTTGAATTTTCAATTGACTTAATTAATCTTTTGAAGAATATTTAGCTACCAATTGAGATATCTCTCTCTCTCTCTTTTTTTTTTTTTTTTTTTTTGAAGGAATCGAAATATTTCATTATGCTATATGTCTTTGATTTCAATATGCACTTACCTTTTTTTTATTTTTTTAACACATTGACAATATTTAGTGAATGAAAACCATGGAAATAAACATTTGAAATCAAGCATCAGCTAATAATGGTATATATTTATAATGTATCTAGCTGAAATTTTCTTGGCAACTCACAACTATGATATTATTCTTTTTGCTTGTTACTGTGCTCTCAAGAGTGTGTGTGTGTGTATATATATATACACTGAAAATTACGGTTTTTTTTTAATACCATGAAAAAAAAGAATTACGTGATGCAATTGGAGCCACCAAATATGATAATTTCGATTTCCATTTCCCCATCATATTATATTATTCCATTTACATATGTGTACATTATAGTTCATGATATTCCTTATTTATATGGAAATTAAAATTAGCACAATATTTTTAAAATCAAATTGAGAAATGAATCAATTGATTGATTAATTTTTAATCAATCAATTTAACTTATTTAATTGGCTCGATTCAATAAGTTGGTTTTAAAAAAACTTTTAAAAATATATATATAAATAATATTAAAAAATCTTAAAAATAATATAATATGATAAAGTGATAAAAAAAACTAATATTTAAAATTTTAATAAGATAATATTATTTTTAGAAACTTTTATATTTTTTACAAAAAAAAAATTAATTGAATTGATTTAATTTGAATTTCAATTTAGAATAAATTTCTCAATTTTAACTAATTTTTTTATTGCTAATTGATTAATTCTCAATATTATCAATTTGATCCTATTATAAAAAAATATGGATTAATATTTCAAACTTGCATTAGATATTGTGATCTACACTTTATGTAAGAACATTCTTTGTGCAAAATCAAAGCCACATTCACAACATTTCTGTTGCATGCTTTTTTAGTAATTATATAGTCCAGGCTCTTCGTGTTCTTAGAATCTCTATCTATAGATAATCAAAATTGCGGCTATTTTCGCTAATTACGAATCAATGGTAAAGTATGCTTGCATATATTCCTAATATTTAGGAGACCAATATCAAATCAAATAGCTGAGTCGTCGAATAATTTCCTTCTTATCACAAAATGCATTAAATTAAGAATTCAAATCTTAATAATTATTGTTGTTTTGAAAATCTATATATTTTCACTAAAATTATTTTAGTTAATTTATTTTTTAATTTGATTCGGTTCGGCGTAAAATGAATTCATATTACCATGTGATGTCGGTATGATTTTGTATAGTGTTTTGTTTTTGTTTTTTCAAAAAGGGAAAAAAAAAAAAACGTTTTCTGAGATATATTTGTAATATTTGAGGACAATGCTAGTGTACTTGAAACTAAAAAAATAATTATATATATCATTCTAGTTTTGAACAATTAATAATAAAGATTCACGCTCTTCAGAAGTATATATGGTGTACCTGATTCCAGCACTACTTGCAAAAAAAGCAGATTCGTGTAAATTCTAAGCTGATGTACTTTGATATGAAATAACAGTCAGAAAAAGAATGTGATGGACAATCACGCAGAAACCACTGTTTGGAAATTAAAAAAAAAAGGGATTTTTAAAAAATTTTAAAAGAATAAAATTTTATTTTAATAATTTTCCTATCTGAAAAATTATATTTAAAAATATTTAATTTATTTATTTTAAGAAATAATTTTATAAGAAAATTTTATTAACGATTCTATCAATTTAAGATGTATTCTAAATAAGAAAAATTCTATCATTAAAATGAATAAATTTAATTAATAAAATTGATTTGTATCTTTTTTGATATGATTTATTTCAAATTTGGTAAAAAAAAAAAAAACTTCAAAGTGGTCCACTTGGCATAAATTCTCTTTATATAACTTGTAATCTCTCTAGTCCAATCAAATTCCTCGACTCGGATGCCGACCTTATATGTAAATAACATTTATCATCATTACTTTCTATTTACATCTCATATATTTTCTTTTGTTGAATCTGAACTCGTATTCACTTGTATTAGTTTAATGGAATTAGATTCTCATGAATTTTCATTAGTGTATTGTAATTGGGATTTGAACTCAAAACCTAATACGCTTTGAGAATGATTCCCATTCCATTGGTAATGTCAAAACTAATCTGAAGCTGCTTAAATCAGGGAGTAGTAGTAATTTATTTGATTGCAAATGTTGGGTTAAGTTTTTCCCAATGTGTGAAAGTAGGAATGAGATTTGATCTTACGCCGCTGATGGACAGAAGAATGGATAGGAAAATCCAAATCCTCAAAAACTACGAGAAACAAAGAACTATCCATTTGCACATATAATTTGTACACAGCTAAATGGGTTGTATAATAAGAATAAATCGAACCGATAGAATGTTGATCTTTATTTCTTATAATACATAAAGTTAAAGATTTCAAAGCTTCACAATATTTATTTTAAAAACTTTGGATACATTTTTTCTTTTTTTTTTTTTTAAAAAATTAAGCCCAATTAAATTATAAAATTTGACATGTAATGGAACTTCAAAGGAAAAAGTCTGCTTGTTGCTATTCATCATTCTAGATAGAGATAGCAAGATTGGGCTGTAAAGGAATTCTTGGTGCACCAAGTGCAGCAAGCAATTTTGGCTTTTGCCTCTTAAAGAGGGCAAAGGAAGAAATCTCTTGTGTTAAAAATAACGATGAAAGGTAAAGAGAACATTTCCATTGAAATCAAAAGAGTAATGTGATGGCCATAAAAGGGAAGACATAAAGATCAACTCATTACAAGCTAATTCCGTGAATAAAAATACAAGTTTCAGAAAGGCCATGATTGTGAAGAAATTTAATTAGTGGCAAAGTCTATCGTAAAAGTGGCCGTCACTAGGAGAATTTTGACGGCCTACTTATATATATTTTTACTCGTTAAGGCCCACTCAACCGTGGACTGAACTAAGAGGTCCAAAATTATGATTATGAAACCTCTTTCTTTTTAATTATAATAAAAATAAGGAAACGTAAACGATGAAATTATACTCTATAAATTTATCTAGACGAAATAAAATGTTAAAAAAATTTACGCAAACATTTATCTTTATTGAACAATCACCCGCGACTTCAATCATTATTAACGAAGGAAAAAAAAAAAAATTAAAACGATCTCTTCACAGTTTTTATTTACATTTTAAGCGCTTTGAAAGTAGAAAAAGGATAAATAAAAGTCTGCAGATTAAGGGCATAGCTTATTGCAAGTTATGCTTCAATTATATCTTATATAATATCGCAGAACATGTACTTAACAAATATGGTTATCAGTGTATATTGTTATCACCATCTTAAACTGTAGTTAATGATGACAACACCTTTTCATTTTTTTTTTTAAAAAAATTATAGCGTATCTCCTTTGTCAAATAATATTTCATTTTAAAATTTGGCTCGAAAAATAAATCCAATTTGGCGTCAATTACGTTTGAGGGACAAGTTTTGATCCAGGGCTTAAGTGCTACAAATAATAAAAAAAAAAAGTTAATGACCAGAAACAAGTAAAAAGCTCAAGTACATCACAAGTCTCATAAGCCAGAGAAAGCTGAAACTTTGATGGAAGTAATCGCAAAGGGAATTGAATAAGAAGAAGGCACATCAAAAGTGAGTTGACGGCTCAACACCTAGCTTTGTTGGAGATGAATTATTTCATTTCTCTAGCGAGGGACCTTTGAATTTGGAATGTGTGAGTAAATTCCTTGAATTGGATGAGACTTGGTTTGACTCTCTGACTTTTTTTAAGCTTTATTCTGTTTTCAAAAGTTTTAATTTATGCATCTTAGGTTGTAGTAAAATCTTTTATCATCTTATGATACTATCTTTCTTATTCATTGCCAAATCCAATTAAATTAATTAGATGGGCTAGATTTTGTCTTGAGTTATCGTGTAACATTTGCAAATATTAGTGATGTCTTTTACCCGAATCAAGTTAAGAGAAACACCACTTAAATGAGGTAAAATCGAAGCAAAATTGCCATTTTTTTGGTTTTGGCTCTTCGAGGGATGAGATGATCCAATTTAACAAGTAACTGCAAACACTTTCCTCTATACCAACAACTTATTCCTGGGTAAAGACGAACTTCCTACAATAACGTTCAACCTAATTAACGAGCTGCTGACAACTACAAGCAATGTATACTAGCACCTTATAGTTGGTGTAGGATGATAGGAGCTCCATGTTGCGGTTGAAGAGTTATGCTAGTGCTAGGAGCATGAGTGTAAGAGGGAGAAAGCTCAAACCAGAAATTCTGCAAAATCATAGCTAGAGCCATCTTTGATTCTATAGTGGCAAAAGTTTGGCCCAGACAAATCCTAGGCCCCCAACCGAATGGATAGAATGCCATTTGATCCTTTGATGCCTTTGAAACTCCTTCCGCGAATCTGTCTGGTCTGAATTCTTGCACATCATCTCCCCAGTACTCAGGATCACGATGAACAAACATTATTGGTAATAAAAGCTCGACTCCTTCAGGAATGGACATTTCTTTTATGTTGGTTTTGCAGCGAGTGTGTCGAAACAGAAGAGGTACTGGTGGATATAACCTGAACACCTCATTTAGTACCATAGGAACCTGCAAGTTATTATCTTTATGAGCTTAGTAAAATCAACTCATAAAACATGGAATATTGCCATTTTGGTTTGATTGGGTATCTGTCTTGTAATGCCAGAGATTAGAGGTTAATATCTCGGTGTCTTAACTCTTTCCAAGTATCCTTTAGAAAATTGTGTTTGGCTTTTTGTTTTTTTTTTTCATTGCTTCTGCTAAACCGTGATTTGTTAAAACCTTAAAAAGCCAACGTTTCCAAAACCATCAGTTGCTAAGCTCTGAATTTTCTAAAAGCAGTTCATGAAACACTGCCTAACCACAATTCCAAACGGACAGTAAACGTTTCTAATGAACCACAGAAAGAAAAAGTGCTTACGATTTTGAGGTGATTTAGATTGTCAAGTTGAGGTGTTTTCTTTCCACATATCTGCAAAACCTCTTCTCTAGCCTTTTCTTGCCAATTTGGATTCATAGATAAAAGGATCAATGTCCAAGTGAGCCAGTGGGCAGTGGTCTCTTGACCAGCAAAGTAGAACAACTTACATTCCTCAATTATATCTTCAATTGTCATTTCATTACCAGTTTCTTCTCTGTACTGTAATAGCAAGCCTAGCAAATCAACTTTCCTATTCCCTGCCTGCTCTTTCCGGTGGATCATATCCCTTAATGTTGATTTAATCTCCTTGTCTATAGCATATCTCCTCTTGTTCATTTTGGTAGGTATAAATCTATAGGAAGAAGCACCAAATTTTAGCATATTATAGCTTAGTGGCTAACTTGAATTTCAAGATAAAAGAAATGCACCTTAGGCCAGGGAAGTAAATAGAGGTGTAAGCTTGGAGTACCAAAGCGGCTTGCTCTTTTTGAAGTTCAAATACTTTCTTTCCCTCTTGGTAGCTGCTTCCAAAGGCGGTCCTAGCTATAACATCACTGGCAAGAACATGAAATTGTGGTGCAACATCCACTTCACACGACCCTCGAGGACCTACTAACTCCTTCCATTGATTAATCAGATCGCAGCAACTCCCGGAAAATTCAGGGACCATCCCCTGTTTAGAACGATTAATCAGGAGAATATAATGTAAGCAAACGAAAAAATTTTAAGCTATTGGGCTGATAGTTCAGAAGAACTCGTGTATCTGTCTCGTGATACATAAATCATGTATTCAAACTAGAGAAATAATTAACAATAATACTTTTGTTTTTTTTTTAAGAGTAGAAATTCTGTTTAAAGATTTTTTTTTTTCTGGGAAAATGAAGATTGAAAAAGGTACCCTCAGTTTGTCTATGTGGAAAGCTGGCATCATCAATTTTCGGCGTTTGGCCAATTTCTCTCCTTCGAAGGTAGAGACTCCTAGTTGCAAAAGACGCACAAATGGGTTCTGAGGAGGCTTAATAAAGTGACCATTCTTATCAGATAACACGAACCTGATCAGATCTGGGTCAGCCAGCAGTAGCCTTGGTTTTGTTCCAAACCAACTCAATGACACTTTCCCTATTAATTAGCACAGTATCATATCATATCATCAATTACTGACAACTTATAAAACAGAACCAATTTGCAATATATAAACCCCATAAATTTTTACAATACTACCAGAGCACATTTCTTACCGTAATCTTTCACCATTTTACAAAAGAAAGGAGATGCACGAGGGATAATTGGGTCATTTAGAGATATGGGTTTGGCCATTGCTTCCATAGTAGACCTTATCATTTCTTCCTTGTCACCATTCAAAAGCTTGTAAGGAGTGCCTTTAATCCCTTGCTTCCTGAAATGCTTTTCCAGCATTTTAGGCTTCAGCCAAATAATATAAGCAAATTTAATTACAGTATAAAGAGTCAATAACAAAAAAGTGAGTAGCAATGTTTGCAAAATAGAACTCTCCATTTTTCTTTTGCTACAAATTGCTTCTGATTAAGCTTGTTGGACTGATAATTTAAAAAAAAAAAAGATAAATAAATGATAAAACAGAAAGCTTGGTGGAAATGACACCCAAGTGACTATGAATTTATAGTGATTTCGGCAATTTTGGTTTCTGGGTTTAAAAAGACGAGTTTTTTAAAAATGTCTTACAAGAATTTGGAAACTTCTTTGTCTGCTTAGAAGGATTGGGGAGCAAGAAATGCGCAAGTGGTAAGTGGGGCACCTCGAAAATAGTCGATTCTGCAATTCTTGGGCCGGACGCTCGGCCAATTTGGCCATTTTCTGCAGTTAAATAATTTGGCAATTTTTATTGGACCATTTATAGAGTGGGGCTAATACCTTTCAAATTGATTGTTTATCTTGTTAAAAAAGCAATAATTTGTTCGTTATTAAAATATTTAACTATTTTCTTTTCTTCTCTCTCCTCTTTCTATTCTCTGGTAATTTTTTTTACATCAATTTAAACCGCAGTTAATGGTAGCTTTTTTTTCATTTTTTTTCTTGATTTATTTCTATTTTATTTAAATAAATTTAAATTTAGATCTGATTAATCTATATTCTTTTAGATATAGAGCTATAAATACTTAGATATTTTAGCATTATTTTATTTTTATATTATGAAAATTACTGAGTATTTTTTTATGGAAATATGCTTTTCACTCAATAAAAATTTTGTATTCTATATTCTTTCAAATTATAGAGATGTTCTAGAAGTGATTTTATATATATATATATATTCAGCTAATCAAGCTCATTAAAAATATTAAAGTTAAATCTTAT
This sequence comes from Omphalea diandra, assembly GCA_949677035.1. Lineage (NCBI taxonomy): Eukaryota > Viridiplantae > Streptophyta > Magnoliopsida > Malpighiales > Euphorbiaceae > Omphalea > Omphalea diandra. The sequence continues at coordinate 11,513 of CATIWR010007588.1, read as the reverse complement.
TGACAACAATTATTAAATAGAGTGTGCTTATTAGGAGATCAATTGCACTGCTGTCTTAATTTGATTAGAAAATATTAAAAAAATATTATTCAAAAGAGCTATAAATTATAAAATGAACATAATTACAAAAAGGTTTATAAATTTGATTAAATTGATTATAATTTAAAGGATTAGAAATATTGAACAAAATGCGTAAAAGTTTGATTTTTATTTTTTTTATTTTTACCAACAGCCCTTTTCATAATCAAGAAACATCCATCCTATCATGCAGCAGGAGGTCCCTAGCCTCAAGAAGAGCTTCATCAAGAATGACCAAACTGTACCCACAAACCAAAGATAAGTTAGCAAGTCTATTAGCTACACGATAGACATGCACTGCTTGCACATTCCATTCCTTTTGAAGAGCTAGCCCGCATTGATTCAAGTAGCTACCAAAGTAAGATGCAATATCATGACGCTTAGAAATCCAATCAAACAAAACTTTCGAAAAACCTATCATCATATTTTTTCATGAATATTATTTACCAACATAATCCATTAGCAAATTTTCCACTGGAGATTCGCATTGCTGCAACAACAAAATATGCCCCGATTTTGAGCTCCCCTAATGCTGATAATGTGGTCATTTATCGGTGAGTTCTACCTCTGGTTTGTCAAAGATTCATTGCTACAATTAGCAAAAATTTTAGTTTGTAGTTCATTAACAATCTGACGATAATTGCCGATGGTGAAAATTTCCATAGATGATTCACTAATTTTTTTTTTAATAGTGAAAAGAGACTCAAAATAACTTGAAAATTTGAAGAATAAATTGGGCATGATCTTAACTCAAATTGCCCAAGTTGATCTAATCCTAATTCGATTTGATGATAATATGAAAAATATTTAAAAATTAACATTAAAATTATATTTTATTTAAAAAATTTAAATTATAAATGACTCTACTCTATCTAACACAATATATTCCAACTTGTCAGCCTGATAATACATTTTTCAGCCTACAAATTTGTAAATAAACTCTATACATTTGTACGAAACGCACTCTTAAGTCAACATTTACCCCAATACACTACCCAAATCATTCATGGGAATCAAGACAGAACAAAGAGTGAACACTTTTTTTTTTATTAAAAAAAATATAATAACTTCTTGCCGAAGCCTAAAAATAATATAAAAAGTGACAAAATAATAATGAAACTAGAGTAATGAGACAGGAAAATCTGTGGCAATACCTTGTTGTCCAAGCCTAAAAATAATATAACAACTGAAATGATGCACGAGTAATTATTTTGACTATCTTTTAAGTTTGAAGATCAATAATTTTGGTTGACTAATATTGAATGCATTTGATCGACTCATTTACTGTGTTAAAAAACACACACACACTCTCTTAAGAATGTACCTTGTCTTTGTTAAGTACCACAACCATTAACTGACGTTGATAATGCATTGTCCATGTGTAATTTATCATTGTCAAAGCGAAGAATCTAATCATGATCGAAATTGGTTCTATGTTGGTATACTAATTAAAGTGAATTTTACAGTGATTGATAAATTTAATAATATTGTCAAATAATGTTATATAATTTAATGATAAATAATAATTTTTATATAATTTAATGTTATCTAATCATATCTAATTTAATGTGAATAATAATTTTTATTTTATTCAATAGTGAATTATTAATTATAAATTTATAATTTTAATGATGAATAATAATTTTTATATAATCCAATGATATCTAATCATATTTAATTTAAGTAAATAATAATTTTTATTTTATCCAATAGTGAATTATTAATTATAAAATTATAATATAATAACATAAAACAACGCTACAAACCAAGAATAAATATTAAAATGATAAAAAATAATAACATCTAAAATGCATCTAATTGTATCAATAAAATATTAAATCTAAACACCAAAATATTAAAATTTAGATGTTCTTATACAACAAACAAAATAATATCAAATGCATCTAAAAATAATATCGAATATTTAGTAACATCTAATTGTACCTTAGAATGATCCAATGGTATTCTGTTAATGCATTTTTTTAATAAATAATATCAAATGCATATTCTAAAGAATCCTAAAAGTAATTAATATCGATGTATGTTCTAAATAAGATAAAATAATATTAGAAAATCCTAATAATAATATCAAATGTTTACTAACATCTAATTGTACCTTAGAACGATACTCCATTAATGTATTTTTTAGCCTTTTTTACCATTTCTCCTTCACTTTAAACTCAATTCTTGCCTATTTAAACCCCACAAACTCCTACCTTTCCACTTTTTACCTCTCCCCTTATTCAAACCCTCTTTTCTCTCTTAAATCTTCTTATTCATCCTCATCTTATCTTCTTCCACGGCTCCCAATAAATATACCAAAATAGAAAAAGGAAAGGGAATTGCTCAATCCTCTGCCCCTTCTTCTAAAACCTCCTTACTTTTACACAAAATGAAAAGAGTAACTAAGGAAGAAAAAGATAAATATGAGGCAAACAAGAAGAAAATTATTCAAGCTAACAAAATCCCATAAACTTTTCTTCTTACCACTTTTGGATTACAAGAAGAAATAAATGGCTATCTTGACAACCTAGGATGGATTCCATTCATCTATAGAGAAGAATTAGACAATGAAGACATTGTGTGGGAATTTATGTGCAAAATGAACATAAGCAAGGATGTCTCCTCTCCAGCAGGTATGTATGGCTTAAATTTTAGATGCTTTTGCAAAAAGTTCTCTATCTCCTACCCCTAACTTTGTTCACTTTTTAACTTTTAAAATGAAGAGGACACACCCACTACTTTCAACTCCTTCAAGTTCATTTTTTTTGAATTTTGGCAAACCATTTCAATTGAGAAATACCATGACCCCAAAAAGGCCATTGTCAAAAACATCAAGACTCTTTCTGTGTGGCTTCTTCATTACATCATCACTTTCTTTATCAATATAAGGGGTTAATGGCAATGAAAAAGTCTCACAAAAAGATTTGTCTTTTCTTAACAATCTTTTCAAAAAATAACCCATCCAAATAGGAAGATTCTTCATCAATTAATTAGAGCATATGAATCGAAAGGCAAAATGCCAATTTCTCCTTCCATCCCATGTAACTACCACTTATAGCTATGTGAGGGCTTTAACCCCTGAAATTGAAGCCAACCTTACGCCAACTTATGACCTTAACAAAAACTTTCGTGATCTCTCTTATCTACTTAATGCAAAAGTAATTAAACCAAACATTCACCGACACTTACTAGGAGCCCAAAGCCTCATTCAACAAAAATGTCCCAAGCCTCAAAGACAAAAAAGCTTATGATTAAGGAAGGTGAAAGAAATATGCCTCAAGAGGAACTTCCCCAAGATCATAAGGGTAAGGGCAAAGCAAAAGTATTCTCATCTTCTTCTAAATCTTCTAAGCCTCCTCATTTCTTGGAAAAATCTCCAAAAATGTTGAAGAAAGTCCTTAAGAGACTTAACTTTCTTTAACATCTCCATTGTGACAATGTGGAGAACCAAGAGAAACTTGGACTTGAAGCATCTTCCTTTCTTAGAAAAATTTTTGAAGATGTTGAAGAAAGTCCATAAGAGACTTAACTTTCTTTAACATCTCCATTGTGACATTGTGGAGAACCAAGAGAAACTTGGACTTGAGGCATGTCATCTTCCAATTTTATTTTATTTTTTTATAATGAGGAAGCATAAGAGGTATACCACCAAATGAGGAAGAGGCACCCCAAGGCAATGTGAAAGAAGAAAATAAAGATGATGATGAAGAGATTAATGAAGATATTGATGATGATAATTACATATCTCCTGATTTTTAGCTTTTTTTTTCTTTGCTTTCTTCTGTTTTTCATTCTCTTCCATTTTACCTTTATTTTTTTATCTTAGGCCCATTTGTGTTGTGATCAAACATTTTCATGTTTGGAATTTTGTTTGTGTATTGTGTCTGTGTATGTGTTCTTATTTCATTAATGTAATCCATTTCGTTTCTTATCTTCTTCTCTTTTATGAATTGTGCTACCCTTATTGGATTGGTTTATGTTTCTCTTTCTTTTTGATCTTGACATGGGAGAGAATTTTTATGCAAACATTTACATACAACAATTATTGATGATGTTACATGCAAAAGGAGAAGATTAATAATAAATAAAGTAACCTCTTTGATATATTTACATAATTAAGGGGGAGTATACTTTGTAGGGGGACATTTTTTCCATTATTCAACTCAACCATCCTTACACTAAAAATGATAGCATTTACACCTTACACATTTATCTTTTGCATAATTCATTCGAGGTTGTCAAAATAAAAAAGGAGGAGCTTGTTGGAGTAAGTTGGTCAAACCTATGTCAAACTCTCTTTTGATCTTAACAACATAGATTGGATGAGTTTAATAGCTTCTCCAAGTGTTTTGGATACAAAAATGAAGTTATCATTTCATTTGAAGTTGAATAGAGCAAAAAATCAAAGTTTACTAATAAATCATGACTATTATTCCAAGAATGCATAGAATTTCTATCCAACATTATTCAAGGTCTCAATCGTGTTGATAGTCACAATTGCTACCTTCAAATGGCCTTTGAAGGACATCAAGCATGAAGCCAGACCAAGCCACGTGTTAGATGATTTGCTGAAAAACCAAAAATCATAACAGTAAATTCCAGGGTAGTGTCCATGACTTACCAATCTCTGTACTCCAAAACTCCAGTCCATTTTATGGTGATGGTAGCTAGCAACTTTGCCAATGTGACCTCAGTAATGCTCGCGACACAATGTTATGCAACCTTTAACTCCTCTTAGAGGGATCAAACGACTAATTTTTCTTAATGAGATAATAGTGAAATGCCACATGTGACTAGCCTTTAGACATAATTGAAGATATTGACCGTGAACAAGCAAAATCTAGAGCAAAACATTAGACACGATCGCGACTTGCTATCTCAACCGTGACTTTTGTTTGACAAGCATTAAATGCAAGATTTTGCCACCAACTTTTGAGATATGAAGATAGTTTTGTCTCTAACATCTCTTTGGTGGGTGTAACCTATAAATGTAAGAGAATAGCTTTTACTAAGGCCAAACTCTTAGAAGTTGATTTCTCAACTCCCTTCCTCTTATTTACTCTTTGTAATTGAGTTGTAAAAAGTTTAGTGTGAGCTTTAAATACCATTGGATTTAGGTTTGATAGTGAACCTTGATTGTAAAATTCTTGTTTAAGTGAAGTATTAGTCTTGAAAAATACTTGTATAAGGTTGTGTGTGAGCCTTTGTAAAACACATTATACGGTTATGCATAAGCCTTTGTAAAACACATTGTAAATTTGAGTGTAAGCTTGCAAAATACCATTTAGAGTTGGTGAAATGCCCAATTAGAGAATTGTGTAATAGACGTAAGGCTTGTTAACACCCGAACCACTATAAATCTTGTGTGTTTTTTCTCTTCTTCTACTCTTCTTGCAAACTTGTATCATTGATCTTCACTTAAATTTTAAATTTTCTACTAATTCAAACCCTTTTTAGTGCACAAGAGCCAACAAACATGTGTTAAGGTACATAAATTTACCATGCATCTTTTTCTTCTCTTGTTACTACTTTAATGTGTGCTACCAATTTACTAATTGCTAGTAAATGATTTGTTAGTACTATAAAGTATCATTTCTAACATGATTGGTGTTGTTTAGAATGCAGAATTTGTTTAAGTAAATTTGAAGATGATGAAATGTTGCGTTTGTGACTAAATGTAATTATGTTTTTCATCCTAAATACATTGGTAAATGGTTAAGTTGTGTTGTTACTTGTCTAGTTTGTCAAGGGAATCTAGCTAAAACCCTCAACATAACAACAAACACTAGTAACAAAATGACACATTCAAATGAACAACACACATACACAACACTTGACATTTGAATTGCCACAACAAGAAGCCATCATTAACACATCAAAGAAGAAGACCAAAATAGAGAATCATAGTCATGAGTAATTAAAAAGTATTAGTTTTTGAGATCGCATTTTATAAGACATTAACTAGTTGAAGCTAGACAAAATATTGAAAGATATACAATGAGATTGCCAGAGGAGTTGAAGACAAAGATTTGTATTTGTTTCTTAATTGATAATTTCAATGTTAAAGGTGGAACTAAAAATTTAATGAAAGATTATGGTAGATCAGATCATCTAAGCCTTTTATCAATCACTATTAAAAGAAAATAAGACTACATAATCAAATAACAATTAAAATTTTCTTGCAATTTTAATTGGGTGTTGCTATTTGGCTTAAAGAGAGACATTTAATATGATTTCATTAAGACTTTTTTTTGCCCTTCAACATATTTTTTATCAATTAAAAAATTCAAAGTGTTTTTTCCATTCAAAAGAAAAAGAATTTAATAAAATACTTTAACCTTTCCCACCAAAACTTGATCTTATTAAATATTTGTAGATATTCAAATAAAAACTTTAAAATTCTCCTAATAGATGTTAGTATTTCTATGCAAAATTTTAGTTTTTATGAGATTATTTATTTATAAAATTTTATGCATCAAAGAATGTGGTATAAAATATAAAATTAAAGCAAAATATCTATTGAAAAGTATGAAATAAATTATGATATGGCCTAAGCCAATAGGATTGTGCCATATGGATAATAAGATTGAGCCATATGGCTAATTAGCTTAGATTGGCGCCATAGTTGGTTGAAGTCTTGAAGCTAGTTTGCTTTTAAAAAATCCCATGAATTCCTCCTCTCAACTTCAAACATTCATCATCATAACTTCTTTCAAGAATCTAAGATTTTGAAATCACCCGCAGTGATTCATTCTACCACTATGAGCCACATGAATGCCCCCTTTTACCTCTCTTTTTCTTCTAATAATCACATTCACACCAAAATTAAATGCTACCATTTCTTTGATTAAAGACTTCCATATGAAACCACGAAGAAATAGAGGATCTTTTTGGGAACTGATCAAACCTAAGAAAACACCTTACAAACTCACCAAGAAAACCTCCCACTTTGTTCTACCTTCATGGGCCATTTTAACACCTCCTTCTGCCTCTCACCTTTTTTCAATAGTAACAAAAAACACCATTATTTCTTGGAGCTGAGAAGTCAACATGAAACCATTAAGAAGAGGATCTTTCTGGATACTTCAACCTAAGAAACCACTTTACAAACATACCAAGCAAATGTCCCCCTTTGTTCTACCTCCATGAGCCATATTAACACCTCTTTATGCCTTGTTTTTTTTTTTCCAATAATGATAACTACAAGAAGAAAAAATGCCACCATTTCTTGTACCTAAGACTTGAACATGAAACCAATCAAGAAACCACCTTACAAACTCAATCTTTCGACCATCCATGAAATTATGAAATATCTTCTAGGATCGATTTGGATAGTTGTTGCCTCTATCTTTTGGGCCTCTATCGTAGATGTTCAATTTTAAAGATGTCAAATAAAGTGACATTGAATCTTTCCGTAGATGGATATCATAGCTACCTGTCGGGAGCTTTCATGAGATTTATCTTTATCTTTATTTGATCAATTCTTTTAATCTTGAACTCAAATTTTAATTACTATTATTATTATTATTGACCCTTATGCATTAAAAAAGAGGGTTGAATTGGTGACAAATTTAAACTTTTGAGGAAAGGTTAATTAAGTAAGTATTAAAAGAAGTATGAGAAGAATAAAACACATAATAATTTATAGTGCTTTGGGTATTAACCAATCCTACATCCACTCTCCAATTCACCAATTGGGTATTTCACTAAATCACTAGTGTTTTATAAGCTCACACTCAACTTAGTGTTTAGGTTCACACCAAACCTTACAAGCATTTTTTCAAGGCTCACACTTAAACCTTACATAAGTGTTTTACCAATGCTAACACTTAAACCTATACAAGAGTTTTCTAAAACTTATTTTAAAACCTAAACAAGAGTTTTCTATATGAAGACTCACTCTTAAACCCAAACCCAAGGTGTTTAAAGCTCATACTAAACTATGTACAAAGGAATAAAGAGTTAAAGTTGTGAGAATTAACTTTGCAAGAGTTTTGACATAATCGATGGATATTCTTTTGCATTCAAGTCCATTTTTATAGGTTACACACACCAAAGAGACGTTCCAAATCAATTATACCCATAACTCAAAAGTTGATGAAAGAATCTAGTATGAAGTGCTTGTCTGGCAGAGGTCGCGATCGAGGTCAGGTGAGTTACGGTTCAGAATTTCATTTGTGTCTAATGACTAGTACACGTGACAGCACGTCATTGATTCTTTTGAAAACTAGCACTTAGACCTCTCTAACGAATCTCAAAATTCGCAGTCTCTACTGAATGTCGTGGTCTTTATTGTAATTTGACCTACTACCGTGAATCAAACTGCTTTCTTATTTTTCTTCAGTCACGATCGCGATAGGTGAGTTACGATCTAGAATTTTGAAACTCTAATGGTTATTTTAAAATTTGTGATCTCTACCAAAAAGTAACAGTCAAGATTCTGGGAGACTAATTTTCATACTTTGAGTTTTTTGCTTTTAATCACTTCTATTCAACTTCTAATGATATTGTAACTTAATATTTGTCAGATCGACACTTAAGATTGACATTAGAACCTTTCAATCTATATTGTCAAGATCAAAAGAGAGATTTGACTTAGATTTGACCAATCTAGTTCAATAATTATTATCTCTGTTATTTTAATATTTTAAATTAATTCTATAAGTGTATGTTGTAGAAGATGGTTGTTTTTTATTTTAAGTGTAAATGTTTTATCAATTATGTTGTTAAATGGACTTCATGTTACCTTTTAATTTTTATTTCCTAAATTCAATTTTCAGGAAGAGTCTTTGTTCCTTTCATCATCAAATGATTTTAGCACCCCAACTGTAGATCTATCTACAATTAAGGGAGTTTTAAGATCTATTCCATTTCATAGACTACTGAAAAAGATGTTCCAGTTGGTTCTCAGTTTTAGTTTTATAAAAATCATAGGTGGTTTGAAAGGAGTAATTGCGTTATTGTGTGAAGATTTTTATTGAATCCAAAAATCAATGAGTCATATGTTGTGGAGATTCCTTTTAATGTCAGAGAAATTAAAGCTTACAGTTTGGGAATGGGTAAAGAGTTACCCATATTATTCATCTCTACAAAGAGATAGTGTTTTCATTATGGCTTTAATTTCAGATGGCATTTTGTTCTTGGTCTTCCAACTACATTGAATTCATTGATCTACTAGGAAAAAGGAATTAAATACAAGAATAATAATTATTAGTTTTCTAGCACATATATAGTGAAATGGAATCTAAAAGATAAACATTTTAGATGGATTGAGTTGCCTCCAAATTTAGTGGGAAGGACTAAAGAGAATAATATGTGGTTACTAACAGGTCCTGAGGGACTTTTGGTGGGTTGTTAGACTTTTAAGAGAATGTTTCTACTTGATAATGGTAAGTCGAGGGAGACAAAATGCAAACTTGAAAGGTATTAAAAAAAAGTATGCTTCATGTTATTATCCAATCATATACTTATGTATTTCTTTGGGGCCAGAGGTTAATGGTCTATAGATGGAATGAAAAGCCATTCAAAATATCATTACCAACTCTTATCTTCGATGCAATTTTTTTCTGACAAACTGACAATAATCCTATTGACTTGTAAGGCCGAGCATGGTCCAAGGTAGTTTTGTGTTTTAGAAAACATTAGGACTAGACCAAATCATCAGTCCTTTAAAAATTAAAGAATCAGGACCAGGACCGCAAAATGAATGACCGAATTGAATTGGACTGAAAAAATCAGTCTAGTTTAGTTCGATTAATCCACTCTAATTGGTTTTGTTTAGTTCAATTCAATTCAATTTGATTTTAGTTCTACATAAAAAAATAAAATTTTCATGCTCAAATAAATTCAAATCTCCCTTATAAAAATTTTATATTTTTATTTTATTCCATAAAAATCAATTGATACAATATATTAGTGTATAATATAATATATAGTGAAACTATATATTATATATATGTGGTTATATTATATAATGTATATTTGATTATAAATATATGTACCTATAAGTATAATTATAATTATATAGTATATTATATATTTATAATACATAATTTACTCATAATGTAATAGTATTATAATTAATATTAATATTATACATAATATAATTAAATAATTTGATAATATATATATTATTTGAATAATCATCCATATAATATTTACTCTCTATATTTTAAATATATATATATATATATATATATATATATATATATATATGGTTTGGTTTGGTTCAGTTCAAGTTGGTTTAAGTCAATTTCAGTCCAAATATTAACAAAGGACCAATCTTGTACTCATAAAATTTTTTCAGTTCAGTTGTAGTCTGGTCTTTGAAAAAAAATTAGTTATTTTTGGTTCAATACCAGTATCAATTTAATTCTTTGATTTAGTTTAGGTATTCTAAGAATCATGCTCAGCCACATTGACTTGTAACTTTCTCTTCAGATATTTGAGAACACGTGTTCATGTGTTAGGATTGTGGTGTAATTAGTTGTTCATATAGTTTTGTTTTGGCAGGGTAATGATTATGATGATACTAGAAAGTGATAGTGCTCAGTAAGTAACAAATGCAAAGAAAGGTAGGAATTGACTGTCAATATGATGGACAAGTTGTCATTAATAGTCTTAATAGATTAGATATATTAGATTCAAGCTTTGGTCTCGTAGTCAATGATTATAAGCAAATGAATGACGTTTTTTGTTGATGTAAGTGTTTTTTGATGTTGTTGCTTATAATTAAAGCTGATCATAGTTTAGTCTAGTTCGGTGCTTTAGAAAATATTAGGATCAGACTAAATCATCAATTCTTTAAAAATTAAAAATTAGGACTAGAGCTACAAAATGAAGGACTAGATTGAATTAGATGGAAAAAATTGATTCAGTTTAGTTCAATTGGCCATGTTTGGTTTAATTCAATTCAATTTGATCTTAGATCTCAATTAAAAAAATGAATTTTCATGCTTAAATAAATTTAAATCTCTCTCATAAAAATTTTATATTTTTATTTTATCCCATAAAAATCAAATTGATGTAATTTATTAGCATATGATATGATATCTAGTAAAACTATATATTACATATATGTAGTTATATTATATATTGTATATTTGATTATAACTTATATACTTATAACTATAATTGCATAGTTTATTATAATATAATACATAATTTACTCTTAATGTAATAGTATTATAATTAATATTAATATTATACTTAATATAATTATATAATTTGATAATACATAATTTGTATATATTATTTGAATAAACATATCATCCATATAATATCTAATGTCTATATTTTAAGTTGTATACATATCTATATTATCTATGGTTACTACACTTTTAGCCATTAGATTAAAAATCTAACATATCTGATTATTCTGACTTGTAATTAATAATTATATTGAAAACTATAAACATTTATTATTCAGTTGT
>CATIWR010007584.1:0-29136 GCA_949677035.1 Omphalea diandra | reverse complement strand
CGACATGGTGGATTTATAGGAGAAACTCGACATTCCACCCTGTCACCTCCCCGATTTTTTGGGGACCAAGGAGTAGACGATGGTGATAAAGCTGAAGGCGGCCTCTCAGAGACAGCAGCAGATTCATCTTATTATGATAGTGACTCCCCAACCTTTTAGCACTTAGGTTTAATGTTTGTGTTCTGTTTTGTCTTGGTTGGGTTACCTTTTGTAATCACAGTTTATGAATATATAAAAGTTTGCCTTTTGTGTTCTCCATATCTAATAGCATTTTGCTTCTCATGCTTTCTTTCATTTATTCTTTTTGATCTTGCCAAAGGGGGAGACAAAATAAAGAATCAAGTGAAAAATTAGAGATAACTAATTAAGGGGGAGTAAGCAAGCAGAAGCATAACTTAAGGGGGGAGTAACTTGAGTAGCTTAAGTAACTGAGGCAAATGAATTTCTTGATACATTATGATTCAATTTACTTATCTACACTTATTTTTCACTTTGAATCAATCTAAGTTGTCAAAATAAAAAAGGGAGAGATTGTTGAACTAGGATAATCAAATCCTAGATTTAGAACCTCTTTTGATCATGACAAAGTAGATTGATCATCACTAATATTTCAAATAAGTATTGTTCTTGCAGAATTGAATCAATCTCTCAAGAAGAATTGAAGAAGATGATGAATTCCAAAGTAATATGTAAATCGCGACCACAACATAAATGTTTGTGTCTCCATTATTCTATCTTCTTCCCTTTATCTTTGTTTTAAAATTTTTATCCACCAATTCAACCCCCTTTCTTGGTGCCTAGGGACAACATAAATGAAAGTTCTCTTTCATTCAAGGCCAATTGGTAGATTATTTATAATTTTTGACTAACAAAGTGTCATTGCTAGGGAAACTATGTTTGTATCTCCAAGATTTGGTAGGTAATTCTGTATTTAATGCTTGTTAGGTGAATTTCACAGTTGAGATCCTCAAATTGCTTTCACGATATAATTTTTATGTTTAGAATTCCTTAATCATTATCAAAAACTTCAATTATGTCTAATGGCTAGTGGCATATGGTGTTTGATCATTGGTTATTTAGAACTAGCCATTACAACACCCCACTTTTAACAGGAGCCTCAACTGTGAATTGGTGGGTTTGATTGCAATACTTAATTGTGTTGGAATAGTGAACTGTGAAACTCACTACTAACTGGCCTAGATTTTCTTGTTCAATTTTGAAATAAAGTAGCAGTCACACCTTATTTTCACAATCCTTTAAATTTCCCAACAACTCTTAAGATACATGGCATATGACAATTGACTTTATGACCATTGGAGCAATTTTGCTTAGGGTTTGAAATGTATGGTTGCAAGCTTAGTGTCATTTAGACTACGAACTTAACTCAAAGTTTTGGTTCCCTTTTTTTCAGTAGGTAGTGATCCCGACCTTATTCTTGGCCATGAATTACAAGCTTGTTTTGAGACTTGGAGTTTTCTCACTTCCTTTAGACTTTTCAACTTATTCCTATCTTATTTTTCTATAAGAATAACACTTAATTTAACCATTAGTACCTTTCCATCTATGTAGTCAAGATCATAAACATAGTTTGACCAAGATTTCACCGACTTAGTCTTACAACCTTCCCCCTTTTTTGGTTTTGAGAACCAGTGTTGAATTTACAAAGTATAAACCATCTAACATATATTTCCTTATAGAATATAAGTGTATTGAAGTCAAAATGTTTGAGAATATGGTTCATTAGGATTACAAGCAATTCAACAAATTGATTATAATGATTTTAAAGTTGATAAAAACACTTCTTCTCAATCAATGATCCCCTTACTTTTATCAAACATGCAACATTTTAATATTAATTGTACACATAGATATTCTAAATATATTCTCTCCCCTTTTATCAAGATCAAAAAGAGGGAATGGAGAGAAAACATTGGAGAGGGAAATTATATGTAACAATCAATCATTCAAACAAAAAATCCAATCATCCATAAAGAAGTCAACGAAGATTGATGAAAGATAAAAGAAAATTTTTGTTAAATATCAATCCAATAATTACAATCAATTATGTATAAAATTTCAAACATTTACAAGAATGTTGGATCATAATGATTGGGCTTATCAATTGAAAACCATAAAAATAGAGAATAAACATAAAATAAAGATGAAAAATATAAAAGAAATATTTAGAAATTAAGGGATTGGTCATCATTATCTTGATCTTATTCTTGTGCTTCTTCTTCTTCACTTTCAAACTCCTCAAAATCTAGCAAGTAACATGGTTTAATCCTAAGCTTTTTCTTGAATCTCAACTATGTCACCATAGAGATGACTAAGAAGTTTTAAGTTTTTAAGAAGTTTGTCCAACTTCTTATCAATGGTGGTCATTGAGAGAGTATGAGGAAGAAGAAGAGGTTGAGTGGGCGGTGCCTTAGGTTTTGTTAGTGATTATTCACCTTCTTCAACCACTAATCTTCATTTGTTTTATTATTATAAGTGTTGAATTCTAACCTCTTGTGCCCTAAGCAATTACTTATATGCATGGGATTTAATTGCTTTGGCATTGAGTATATAGTTTAGGACTATAGGCTAGGTTAGTTACTTTGAAAAATCATTCATTTTGTAAGGTTAAAACACCCACATGCCTATATCTATCAATAATTCAAGAAAAGACAAGAATGTCACCATACAATGACTTCCTAAATGGGCAAGTTAGTTAATGAAAATTGGCCATATTGGATGGCCTTTCCTTCAACTAGACAATAAAGATTTAAAAGAATTTTTAAGAAACCTTTTCATTTCAACCACCCTTGCATTGATAGAAAAGGTAATAATATGGCGAAGGAACTAAAATATAAGGGAATTGATGTTTTTGGCTAAAGAAGTTTTTGAATCATGATGAGTTTCAATAGAGCTAGCTTAAGTTTCACAAAGCATCAGCTTGGAAATTAAAAATAGAGCAAAGGGATTCATAAATGATAAAGAAAGGTTTGCCAAAATAATGGAAAAGGAACCCATGCATACCTACTTCATTAGTAGGGGCACAGTTGATCACCTTTGTTGCCAAAAAACTCCATTATGACTTCGTCATACCCTAGTTCCTCATGAAAATGAATTGCTCCCAACCCAAGTTAGGTAGGTAAGGCCTGATTTCTCTTTCAATTTTGAGGAATTCAAGAGTAGATTGAGAAGGAATTTTATTGGGTAAGATGGATTTATTTTTTATTAGTTCACACCTTTTCTTTTCTTCTTGTGTCATTCCTTTTATCAAATGAAAAGGAGGTTGCCTTAAAGGAGGATATGGAGAAGTGATAGGAGCTTTGCCCTTAGTGGTGTCCTTAGGGGTCTATTTTGGGGTGTCATTTAAAAACACAAGAAGAAATATTAGGAGAAAAATGAAAGAGTTCTAGTGGGATTTAAGAAAATGAAAGAGGAAATGAAAAGAAAAGTAAAAGAGTGATAGAGAATTCATTTAAATATGCAATGAAAGGAAGAAAATTGGCTAAACATGCATTAAATGCAAAAAAAAAAAAATCCATTTAGAATAAATGAGTTATTACCTAGCAGATTTTGTAATAAAAAATCGTAAAATCAGTCGTGACTATGATTCCAAAAAATGTGAGTAACGACTAGTTTGACCCTAAAAGGTGCATTTAAAATGGTTGAAATTTGAAAAATCGTGGTGGTAAAGTAGATGTTGTGAGCGTAAAATTAAAAAAAGTTTGAAGAACAAAATGTCTTATAAATCTTGACCTCAAAAATATGGCTTAGTCATGATACACATGTCAATTTAAAAATTAAGCTTAAGCATGAAATATTTTCAAATGACCCTTATATGAAGAGATCAAATTGATGTTTAGATGATTAACTCAAGCATATGAATATGGAAAACTCAAATGCAAGTTGAGTTAATTCATAAAATCACACATACTAACATGTCCATATTAAATACAATAATTATCAAATAATCAACAATCCATGCAAACAATGAGACTATTTTCACACTAGAGAGCTCCCATCAAGCATCCTTTACTCCATTTTGATGAAGTTCATCCTCTTTCATTAAAAGGCTTAATGAAAATATTTGTTAATTAGTTGTTTGTGTTGATACACTTTTGGATTCTAAATTGCTTGGTTTTTAGTATATTAAAGCTTTATATGTTGATGATATTGATTTTTGCATGCACTACAAAAATTGTGAGAAAAATGCTTTTAAGAAGTATTTTAGGCATGATGAATTTCTATTTAGAAACAACAAGCTTTGTATGCTTAAATCTTTTTTGCATGAATTACTTATTTAGGACGCCTATGACGGTGGGTTTACGAGACACTTTGGTGTATAAAAAGACTTTAGATATATTGCATGAACACTTTTATTGGCCTAATATGAGAAATGATGTGTAAAAAGTATGTGATAGATATGTTGCATGTAAACAAGCTAAGTCTAAATCAAAACCACATGATTTAAATATGCCTTTACCCATTCCTAGTATGCCTTGGGTTGATATTTCTATGGACATTGTTTTAGGTTTAACTAGGTTGAAACATGGTAATGATTTGATTTTTATTGTTGTTGATAGGTTTTCTAAAATGACACATATTGTTACTTGTCATAAAATTGATAATGCCATTATCATTGCAATTTTTTTTCAAAGAAATTATAAGATTACATGCCTATAACTATCGTTCGTGAAAGGGATACAAAGTTTTTAAGTTTCTTTTGGAAAACATTATGGGATAGATTAGGTACAAAGTTGTTATTTTATACTTCCTATCACCCTTCAACTGATGGTCAAATTTAAGTTGTTAATAAAACTCTAAGGCAACTTTAGAAAGTTTTAAGAAAAAAAAACTTAAAGTCAAGGGACGAGAGTTTGCCACATATATAATATGAATATAATAGGAGAGTGCATTCATCCACCTATTATTGCCCTTTTGAGATTGTTTATGGGTTTGTACCATTAAGTCCATTAGATCTTTCCCTTATACCTTCAAATATATGAATAGACTTATAAGGGAAAATGAAATATGATTTTGTTAAAAAATTGGATGAAAAAAGTGTGTTCAAACATAGAAAGTAAATGGCTAAGAATGCCAATAGGGGTAGAGTTAAAGTTGTATTTGAACCAAGCGATTGTGTTTAGGTACACTTTAGGAAGGAAAGATTTCCTAATCATAAAAAAAGTATGCTTAACCCTAGAGAAGATGGATCTTTTCAAATTTTAGAGAGGGTTAATGATAATGCTTACAAGTTAGACTTGCTTAGTGATTACAATGTAAGTGGTACTTTTAATGTTGCTAATTTATCTCCTTTTGACATTTATGAAGTTTTACATTTGAGGAGGAACCTCTTAAGAGTGGAGGAAATGATGCAAATGGCCTAGGCAATGATGTAAAAGATGTAAACCAACATCAAGGTCTAGTCATAAGAGAAAGCCTTAAGAAGTTTAAAGATGCACTTGGAGTTTTCATGTAAGGAAAAATTACAAAAAGATTGTCTTAATAAGATAATAGATTACATGAAGATCAAATGTACAAGGATGGGAGCATGGAGTCTTCAAAACAAGTGCTTAGTTTGATTCAATGGAGTCCCAATTCATGAAAAGAAGAAATTAAGGTAGAAAGTTAAAGCATGACTGTGCACATGGTCATGCATCATCAAGGGCAAATTCCTATTTTTAGCAGAAAGTCATGGCACAATCGTACGCATAGCAATATGGCTTTCAATGATTTTTGTTACCTAATTTTTATAATTCAAAATTCTTTATTACCCAATCATAAGGCTTTAATATCTTTCTTATTTCATTAGAAAAGATTAATTAGTGAGTTTTAGGAAGAAAACTAGTATTTAGGAAGGAATATAAGTACTATTGTGTTTAGGAATATCTTAGGAAGATCCTTTCCATCTTGTATTAGGATTTTTATTAATTTAAGCCTTGTAAGCCTATAAAAGGTCCCAAAAACTAGTTCGTATACAACTTATTATTAATTTTCATGTTTTTAGTGAGATTTTATTCTCTTCCTGAGTTCTTAAAAGGATTTGGTGAGATTGTTGAGTGAACTTGAATTGCACAAAACTCTTTTGAACTAGGTCCTAAATTACTTAGTTAATTTAGGGTTAAGATTGACATAACTTTAAATCTTATTCATAGGTTGCTAGAAAAAAGTTTTATAAAGATAAAGTTTAGACTTAAGATTTTATCTTAATTTTAATCCTTAATTAAAAGCTTAGGACTTGCAGTTGCATACGGGTAATACAACAAACTCTAACACTAAATTTCTCTAAGGGAAGAGATTTAAGGATTTTGAAGTTGAAATCCTCCTTATAAACATGCCTCTTAAATTTCCTCATGTTATTGACAATGGCAAGAATTCTATTTGTCATGTCAGTGATGCTCTCATTAGGTTTCATCATTAATAACTCATATTTCATTACATACATGCACACCTTTCTTGACTTCACTTGCGTGGTGCCTTCATGATAGTTCTCTAATGCTTTCCATATACCATAAGCACTTTGACAATGTTGCACTCTTCCATACTTTCTCTTGAGAGACAGTTAAGTATGATTGCCATTGCCATCTTATTTCTTCCATTTTTCTTTTTATCGATTTTAACCCATTCTTTTACTCGGAATGGCTCTTTAAATCCATCCACCATCCTGGTAGGTGGCTTCTATTCTTTTGCAACACTATCTTAAACATCAATAAGCTCACTATCAAGATAGACCTTCATCTTATACTTCTAATGAATGTAGTCAGTTTCGTCAAAGTAAGGTTTGAGGTAAGAGAGGATCCCTTCATGCAACTTGATCTTTGCTCAAGCAATTAAGGCTAGTTTTTTAGACTTAACTATGATACAACTTGTTGGCCTTCGTGTACTAAGAAAGGAGTTGAATTGGTAGAAAATTTAAATTATAGTGGCAACATAAATAATGAAAAAATAAAGGAAAGAGGACAAAAATAATCAACACATAAAATTTATAGTGGTTCAAGTATTAATCAATCCTATGTCCACTCCCCAATTCACCAATTAGGCATTTCACTAACTCACTATGTATTGATAAACTCACACATAACTTAGTGTTTTTGGCTCACACCGATCCCTAATTACACTTTATGTTTAAGGCTAATACAAAACCATACAAGAGTTTTACACACTCTAAGCTCATTCTAAAACCCAAATCCTAATGTTTAAAGCTCACATTTAACCTCTTAAAAGCAATGAATACTCTCAACAAATAAAGTACAATAGCAATTAAGAGAGAGAGGCTTGAGAAATCAATGTGCAAGAGTTTGGGTACAATAAATGGAAGTTCCTACATTTAAGGTATTTGGTAGAGTATTTATAGTTTTCAACCACCAAAGAGTTATTGTTAAGAACATATATTCATTTCTCTAAGATTTGATAGGTAATTCTGCATTTAATGCTTTTTAAATGAATTTTACAGTCAAGATCTTTGAATTGTAGTGGTGATCCATTTTTTATGCTGATAATTCCTTAATCACTATCAGCAAGTTTAATTATGTCTAAGGGCTAATGACACATGGCATTTGATCATTGGTTCCTCGAAACTAGCCATTGTAATGCTCCACTTTTAGCAAGAATGTCAATCGTAAGCTTATGGGTTGTGGTCATGATCCTTAATCACATTGAAATAATGAATTGAAAAATTCATCATGAGCTGGCTTAGATGTTTTGGTTCAATTTTAAAACAGAATCTTTATCGTGCCTTATTTTCATAGTTACAATTTTTAAACTTCCTAACTACTCTTAGGCCACATGGCATATGTCAACTAGCTTCACAGGTGACTGTTAGAATGATTTTAATTGGGGTTTGAAATTTGTGTTTGTGAGCCTAACACGATCCAAAACACAAACTCAAATGGAAGTTTTTGTTCCCTTATTTTCAATGAATAGCGATCGTGCCCTTTAGTAAAAAATTATAGGCTTGTTTTGAGACTTAGAGTTTACTTACGTCCTTTTAAAATCTCTAACTTATTGCTATCCTATTTTATAAAAAAACAACACTTAATCAACCATTAGTACCTTTCAATTTACATTATCAAAATAAAAAATATAGTTTGACTATGGTTTGAACACCTCAGTCCAACCAAATTCTTTTTTCTTTTTATGCCATGAGAAGTAATTAATTAATGATGGTTTAATATTTGATTGAAGTACATTTAATGTAATATATGCAAGTGACAATATTATATTTATATTTAAGAGAATTAATTTTATTTATGTATTTTATAAAAATTAATTTAATTATGAATGGAGAATTTAATTTGAAGAAATTAAATATTTTGAATGGTACATATTTTAACTTTAAGAATTTTGATTATTGTATTAATATTATTATTTGGAAAAAGAAATGAAAAAGAAATTAAATGAAATAAAAATAAAAACAAACTTAAAAAGAAATGAAAAAACAAATAAAATGATGAAACCATGGCTACCAAAGCATGAAAAGTGTACAAGTGCACACTAAAACGAAAATATAAATTATGTTTAATGAATATTTATATTTAAGAATTTGAATTTAAATCAAAATATGATGAAATTTAATATATTTAAGGTTAGTTTGTGAAATTTAATATTCAAGACTATTGACCATAAACTGGCTCCTATCTAGATATACGTACATGACATAAGGAGAGAGAGTTGGAATTCAGCTGACGACCTATAATCCATGTGTCTAAATGCAAAAGTCTAGACACCAAAGTATTCAAACCCTATGCTTCAGTATCTGAAAAACATACTTGTGATTTGATGAGTCGCGACTCAATGAATAAAACCAATAATCAAATTCTTATGACACAACCAATAGTCAAATATCATCAGGATACATTATAAGTATAAGAATTGACTATGCAAGTACAAATGGAATAGATTGACTTTTGTTGTGACCATGTAAGACAAACACTACTCTCGGGAATTCATGTGATTCAAGTGACATTTGATTTTGCAAGCAAACATATAGTGAGTGAATCATTTGATTAATAACATGCACCAATAGGACATATTGGTCCCTTTTCCAAGTGATTTTGCAAGTGTTTAACAAACCAGTCACAACATCCTTTTAGTTCTATACACAAGTTTTCATTCATAATGGAATACCAAGTAATCATTAAAAGCATATAATTCTCACTTGACTTGTATTCATATACAACATGCCACAATTCAATCAGATATACATGTAATATAACATAACTGTATTGCACAATCATCACATATACACAGTAGAATCCAATTATGGCTTTTATTCAACTTTTATCCAAGCATTCATAACCTTTATGGTAGTTTTGGTCTTCTCTTTTGGGCTTCCTCAAAGTGTTGAGATCCTATGTACATACATGGTTATAATTATGTCAAAGTGGTTATGAATGCTTGGTATGCAATTGTGGCATGATCCATGAAAGTGGACCTAGTATTTATGCATATTTTCCTAATACAGCAGCTTGACCTTGCTACACTCTCATAGCAATAACTCAAGATACACTTATCCAAATGAATTGATTCTTTTTTCAAATAAACTAGACACATAATGATACAACATAATCAAATTTTAGGTCAATATATGACCTATAGAAAATGTGGTTAATTTTTGAATTTTGCCCTATTTCAATGTCATCTCAGTCTGAATAGGTCTTACAATCTTAGGTATATCTAAAATTGTACAAATTCAATTGCAAAAAGGATTTATTAAAATCTGCAAAACACATAAAGGAACATTTTTCATGTTTTACTCATTGTCCAACTTAATCTATAAAGACACTAAAACAAATGACAAATCTTAGGGTGAGCAGGTTTTCAACATGTTGACAATCAGTCATGATGAAGGGGTAATATCTCATCAACCATGATAAATTTGGCAAAAATATTTTATAAGACATAAATATACAACTTTGAAATTTAACATATCACTAAATTTTGATTCTATGGCTATCAAATTCTTGGAAAACAGAAAGATTGATGAGGTTTCATCAGGTTAAGGGTTAGTCACAATCAATGAGTCATATTTCTTTCCACATAACAAATCAAGCAAAACTGCTTTGCAAGTATTTAGAGCTAATATAACCCAACAAATTTTATGCTTTGAACATCATCTAAATCAGCACATAAAGTCATCAAAATATATGAAAACAACCAGACTGAGGAGATTTCAGTTGGTTGTGAACCAACTCGAATGAAGGAGCCATATCTCCTCACATACACCAAATTAAGCAAAAAATTTTTACATGACTTTAGATGGGGTATAAAGCTACAACTTTCATACTTTACACTTTCTCTAATTCCTTTTCTAGGCTTATGAAATAATGGTACAAAATCTCTTCTAACAATAAAACTAACACAATCAACTCTTATTTATTTAGAGCTTCAACCACCATACATGAGCTCTACCTCAAATTACTCTATAATTCTTCCTAATCACACATGTTTAACATGCCATGGGGGAGGAATTTTCATATAGGAAGAAGATAAAATCACTTACCTCTTTTTTCAAAACTAGAAAAAACTTAAGGTTTCCTCCAAGCTAACTCATTCTTCTCCCTCTCCTTCTTCTTCTTCTTCTTCTTCTTTTTCTTATTTTTCTTCTTCTTCTTCCTTCTTTCTTCCTTTCTTTCTTTCTATTTTATGCATTCCCTCATGAAGCTTTTAATTTGTACACCTACCCTAATAAGATAAAATAATGGTGTCTCACTACCATTGGTTGAAAGTTTAATATTCCTCTTTTAGTCCTTCATCTTCACTCTTTCGTCACCTCCATCCATCTCCTAATCCCTATATGCTTCTTATACTTTTAAATAAACTCTAAAACATCATTATTTATGATGTTATATCATGCAAACAATAAAAGATAATGTGCCCTGCAACTATACAAACATTGCATATATGTTCAAGTGTCCCAAATGCAATGGTGCAAGTGTCATCATTGTGCTTATCGAATTCACATATCTAAATGATCATTTATCCATTGCATATGTTCATATGGGATTACAAATCATTTATGCAATGAATGTATTTATGTAAGAATGACAATTAATGTGGATAGGGATGTTACATTCCTTCCCCTCTTATAAATAATTTCATCCTCGAAATTCAATACATGTAAATGAATATGGGTATTGTCATTTAATATTCTCTTTGATTTCCCAAGTAGCCTCTTCTTGTGAGTGGTTTCTAGATAACACATTGACCAAAGGGATTTCTAGATTTCATAACTGTTTTGTCTTATAACCAATGATTTTCACTAGTTCTTCAATGTATCTTACATCATCTATTATTGTTATTGTTGGATCCCTATTTATAAGTGTAGGATCAAACTAATACCTTCTGAGCATACTCACATGGAATACATCATGAATTTGAGCCATTTTTAGTGGTAGTGCTAGCTTATAAGCTAATGGACCAATTCTTTCTAAGATCTCATATGGTCTTATGTATTGAAGACTCAGTTTGCCCTTCTTGCCAAATCAAATTATTCCTTTCCATGGTGAAACTTGAAGGAACACTTTATCTCGCACCTTATCTTCCATTTCTCTTATGTGGTGGTTTGTATAACTCTTTTGCCTATCTTGCGCTGCTTTAAGTTTGTTCTTGATTACCTTCACCTTGTCCACAGTGTCCTACACTAGTTTTGGCTTTTCTAAAACCCATATCCCTTTTTCATCCTAATAGATAGTACTTCGACATTTTCTTCCATATAGTGTTTCATATGGTGCCATCTATATACTACTATAATAATGGTTATTGTAAGCAAATTCAATCAAGGTAACATATTCATCCTATGTACCTTTGAACTCTATCACACAAGCTCGAACCATGTCTTCAAGTGTTTGAATTATCCTTTCTAATTGTCCATCTATCTGAGGATGAAAAGTAATATTAAAACTCAACTTGGTACCCAAAGCCTATTGTAAATTGACCTAAAACCAAGATGTAAATCATGGATGTCTATCTGATACAATGGACGTTGGAACACATAGTACAATTTCATCCACACATTTCTTAGCTGAGTGCTTAAGTGAACTACCCCATCAAATAGGCAAAAGTGAGCTAACTTAGTTATTCTATCAATGATCACCTTTATAGCATTGTTCTTCTTTAAAGTTCTCGATAACCCATATACAAAGTCTATGGTTATTCTTTCCCATTTCCATACTGGAATCGTCAATGGCTTCAATTTTCCAGTTGGTGCTTGATGTTATGTTTTGATTTGTTGACAAGTCAAACATGTTAAAACATAAGCTGCTACATCTTTCTTCATTTTAGGTTGCCAAAAATGAGATTGCAGGGTATTATACATTTTCGTCATTCTTGGATACATGGCATTTGGAGCATTATGTGCTTCTTCTAGGATTTCTCTTTATAAGTTATCAATATTAGGCAAACAAATACGAGAACCCAACATCAAGGTATCATTTTGAATATCAAAATGGCCATGTCTCCACTATTTTACCCTTCCAATCATTTTCTGTAACTTTGGATCTTTACCCTATGCTTCTTTAATTTGATCATACAACATTAGTCTCACTTCAAAAGTACAATAAATACCCCTATTTGTTTGTATGTTTAGTTTCATACTCATAGCTCGTAACTGAACTAAATACGATAATATAAATACCTATAAATTAATTACACTGCTTCTAGATTTCATACTTAAAGCATCAACAACTGCATTTGCCTTCCATAGGTGATGTTTAATGGTGCAATCATAATCTTTTAGTAGTTCTAACCACCATCTTTGTCTCATGTTTAATTCTTTTTGCCTTATCAAATACTTCAAGCTCTTATGATCTATAAATATCTGAAAAGTTTCTCTATACAAGTAATGTCTCCATATTTTCAAAGCAAACATAACAACAAAAAGTTCTAGGTCATGTACTGGGTATGATAATTCATAAGGCTTTAGTTATCTAGATGCATATGTAATTATCTTACCATGCTCCATTAAAACACATCCTAAACCTTGATGAGAGGCATCACTATAAACTATAAATCCTCCACTACCCGTAGGAATGACTAACACTGGAGTAAATGTTAATTTATTTTTTAATTCATTGAAACTCTCCTGACATGCTTTAGTTCATTGAAATACTATATTTTTCCAAAGTAACGCAGTCAAAGGAGCAGCTATAAGTGAAAACCCCTTAACAAATCAATGATAATACCTAACTATCCTAAGAAACTTCAAAGTTTTTCAAAACTCTTTAGAGTTTCCCATTTTCTTATTGCTTCAATTTTGTTAGGATAAACCTCTACGCCTTTTTCATAAACTATATGTCCTCAAAATACCACATGGTCAATCCAGAACTCACACTTGCTTAATTTAGCAAATAGTTATTTTTCTCTCAACATTTGAAACATAGTTCTTAAATGTTGTTCATGATCCTCTTTGCTCCTTAGATACACCAGTAGGTCATCAATGAACACAATTACAAATTTCTCTAAGGCTGGAGCAATTTGTTCATAAGAGTCATAAACACAGCTGGTACATTAATCAAACCAAATGGCATAATAAAAAATTCATAATGTCTATACCTAGTCTGAAATGCTATCTGTAGTATATCGAGGTTTGAAATTTTGAGCTAATAATATCTTGATTTAGGTCAATTTTAGAAAACACTTGTGCTCCTTATAACTTGTCAAACAAATCATCTATCTTGTGTAAAGGATATTTGTTATTTACAGTAAGTTAATTTGACTACCTGCAATTAATACATAGCCTTATTGTCCCATCTTTCTTTTTAACAAATAATACTAGAGCACCCCAAGGTGACACACTAGGTCTAATGAATCCCTTTTCAAGTAGTTACTGTAATTGGGTCTTTAATTATCTCAACTCAACTGGAGCCATCCTATAAGGTGGAATGGATATCATTGTTGTTCATGGGATTAAATCAATTATGAATTTTACCTCCCTATCAGGTGGTAAACTAGGTAAGTTAGCTACAAATGCATTTGGAAACTCATTTACCACTAGAATATTCTCAAGCAATTCATTTGTGAACCTTGTATCTATCACATGTGCCAAATAAGCCTCACAACCACCCTTAATAATTCAAAAAAGCCTTGATAGCAGAAACTAGACACACATGTAAAATTTGTCTTTCACCCTGAAACATAACCCTTGTATGATTTAGAGATTATATAGCAATTTTCTTAGTAAAAAAATTCACTATTGCATGATATTTAGACAAAGTCCATACCCAGTATCACATCAAATTCACAGAGTGGCAACAATATTAGATCAACATTTAACTCAATGTCATCAATGTGAATCACACAATCACAACATACCTTATCCACACTCATTACATCTCTCAAAGGAGTACTAACATATAGATTAAAACCTAAAGGTTGATGCTCATTACACAATTGTGATGCCATGTTTAATGAAATGAATGACTATGGAGCCAGGATCAATTAATGCATCAACTTTTAAATCATGGAGAAAAAGTTTACCAATGATTACTTCTAGGGTAACAATAGCTTATTACCTAGTCATGGAAAATACTCTAACCTATGTTGAGTGTCTAGAACTCTGACCTTCTGATCTACTCATACCTTGGCTAATTGTGGTTATCCTACCTCTACCTTTATCTCTGCCAAATGACACTCTAATTTTACTTGCTTTGGAAACTTCAGTTGTGGACTTTAATGTAGCTCTGCCACTACCTATGCCTCCTTCTAACATTCTAAATCTTTTAAGACAATCTTTAAGTATATGATCAAAAAATCCACAAAAGTAGTTACCATCAATCAATTTTCTATATTCACCCATATGTTGCCTGTGACAATGTACACATGAGGTTCCTTGTTGCATAACGTGGCCTTAACCTCTGCTTGCATACGATGAAATTCTTAATCCCCTACCTTTGTAGCTAGAGTAACCACCCTTAGCACTAGACTGTGAATGGCTTATAATCTCCACGTTTACCTTTTTTTCTATTAAAGTCTCCCACAAACTCAATAGGCCCTCTTTTAACTCAATGCATTATCCTTTATTTTTCTAATATTTCCACCTTAATTGCAACAACTATTAGCTTGGTATAACTTTCAAGATTTATAGTTGTGATCATACTTTTGATCTTATATCTCAGTCCGTCTTCGAACTTTTAACATTTTGCTTTGTCAGTGGCTACCAATAAGGATGCATAATGAGATGATTAATTAAATTTTGCCTCATACTCGACTATAGTCATCTCCCCATGCTTTAGGTTTAGAAATTCCCTTTTTTTTTTATCATCTTTATACACTTCTGACATGTAATTATTGTTGAACTCATGAAGAAAATCATCCCATGTAAGCACTGGAGGCTGGACATCACTCATTGTAATTTTTTCCACTAATCATAAGCATCCTCTTATAATTGTGACAGTGCATAATCAAACTTTTCTTCTAGTATGCATTTCATCAAATTCAAAACTCTCTGTATTCTTTTAGGTCATGTCTCTACCACTAATGGATGTGTGGTTACCCTGAATGCAATTGCACTTTATTTTTTTAATTTGTCATACCTTTTTCCTCTTTGAATTTCTAAACCCTACACTATTGGATCACCAATTCTATGTAGTGGTTGCCCATGAGATATATGTTGTGCATGAGAATGTGTAGGAGATCTAACTTTATCAATAGGTTGATCTCTTAATGATCAGCATGATGCTTCTATGGAATGCAAATCAGTTGACATCTTTCTCTTTGGTGAGCCATGGGTACTACCATTACCCTCTGCTAATGCCCTATAGATATATAACACTATGTCATATGATAATACATAATAGTGCAAAAGTCATGTCATGTTCATACGTATGTCCCATGGAACTTATCATTGCTCTAATACAAAAAACTATAACAACCATTTTCATTTACAACTTATGGCATTCATGTCCATAAATACATGTGCATAAAGTTTAATTCTTCATACATACTTAATGCAAGATGTTTTTAATGTACACATATGTTAACTAATGTTCAACACTAGTGACCATAAACTAGTTCCTATCTAGATAAATGTACATGACATAAGGAGAGAGAGAGTTGGAATTCAGCCGACGATCTATGCTCCATGGGTCTCTATGCAAAACTTTAGGCACCAAAGTATCCAAACCCTATGCTTCAGTATCTAAAAAACATAATTGTGATTTGGTGAGTCATGACTCAATGAATAAAAGTAATAATTAGATTCTTATGGCACAACCAACAATTAAATATCATCAGGATACATTACAAGTAGAAGAATTGACTATGCATGTGCAAATGCAATAGATTGATTTTTCGTCTTGACCTTGCAAGGCAAATACTGCTCCTGGGAATTCATGTGATTCAAGTGATATTTGACTTTGCTTGCTAGGATATAAAAAGTGAATCATTTGATCAATAACATGTGCTAATAGGACATATTAGTCCATTTTCCAAGTGATTTGCAAGTGTTTGACAAGCCGGTCACAACATTCTTTTAGTTCCATATGCAAGTGTTCATTCACAATGGTATACCAAGTAATCATAAGAGAATATAATTTTCACTTGACTTGTATTCACATGTAAAATGTCACAATTCAATCACATATACATGTAATAGAACATAATCATATCATAAAATCATTACACATACATATTAGAATCCAATTATGGCTTTTACTCACTTTTGATTATGGTAGGTTTGGTCCTCTCTTTTGGGATTCCTTAAAGTGTTGAGATCCTAACATTTGATACATACATGGTTATACGTATGTCAAAATAATTATGAATGCTTGGTATGCAACTATGACATGATCCATGCAATTGGTCCTAGTGATTATGCATATTTTCCTTATATGGCAGCTTAACCTCGTTACACTTTCAAAGGAATAACTATAAATACACTTATCAAACTGACTTAATTTTTTAAAATAAACTAGACACATGATGATACAACATATTTAAATTGCAGGTCAATATAAGACATATATAAAATGTGGTGAATTTTTAAATTTTGCCTTGTTTCAATATCATCTTAGTCTGAGTAGGTCTTACATTCTTAGGTATATCTCAAATTTTACAATTCCAATTGTAAAACAGATTTTCCATAAGTTATAAAACACATAAAGAAAAAATTTTTATGTTTTACTCATTGTCTTGTTCAGTCTATAAAGTCACCAAAACAAATGACCAATCTCAGGGTGAGCAGGTTTTCAACATGTTGACAATCAGTCATGATGAAGGGGCAATATCTTATCAACCATGACAAATTTGGTAAAATTTTTTTACAGGAATGTGGATATGACATACATATAAACTTTCAAGTTTAACATATCACTAAAATCTGATTCTATGGTTATCAAATTATTATAAAATATAATTATAAGAATGATGAGGTTTCATCAGATTTTGGGCCAGTTACAATCAATGAGCTATATTTCTTTCCACATAACAAATCAAGCAAAACTACTTTGCAGGTATTTATAGGCAATATAACCCTACAAATTTTATGCTTTGAACATCATCTGAATCAGCACATAAGGCCATCAAAATATATGAAAATTTCCAGACTGAGGAGATTTCAGTTGGTTATGAACCAGCCCTAATGAACGAGCCATATCTCCTGATACACACCAAATTAAGCAAAAATGATTTACATGTATTTATGTAGGGCATGAAGATACAAATTTCGTATTTTACAATTTCCCTAATTCCTCTTCTAGGGTTATGAAATTGTGAATACAAAATATGCTCTAACAATAAAACTAACACCAACAGCTCTTATTTCATTTGAGCTTCAACCTCGATACATGAGCTCTTTCTCAAATTACTTCATAATTTTTCCTAATCATGCATGTTTAACAAGTTATGAAGGAGAAATTTAATGTGGGAAGAAGGTAAAATCACTCACCTCTTTTGCCAAAACTAGAAAAGCTTAAGGTTTCCTCCATGCTAGCTCACTCTTCTTCCTCTTCTTCTTCTTCTTCTTCTTCTTTTTATTATTCCTCTTTTCTTCCTTTATTTCTCTCTATTTTTTTCACTCCCTCACATTTTTTGCTCTCTAATACGATCCTAAAAGATGAAAAACTTAATATGTATACCTACCCTAATATGACAAAATCATGGTGTCTCACTACCAATGGTTGGAAGTTCAATATTCCTCTTTTAGTCCCTCTTATTCACTTTTTCATCACCTCCATCCATATCCTAATCCCCTTGTGCTCCTTATACTTTTAAATAAACTCTAAAACACCATTATTTATGATGCTATATCATGAACACAGCATAAGATAATTTGCCTTGCAACTATGCAAACATTATATATATGTTCAAGTGTCCCAAATGCAATGGTGCAAGTGTCATTGTCGTGCTTATTCAATTAATATATCTAAAAGATCATTTATCCATTACATATGTTTATGTAGTATTGCAAATCATTTATATAATAAATATGTTCATGTAATAATGCCAATGAATGTGGACGGGGATGTTACTTTCGTTATCTTGTGCACTTTACTACTTAATGATTTGTGCACTTATAGCTCAAGGGGTTATTTATATAACACCAATACATCATCGAGGTTTTGACATCCTTGCTAGGGATCAATAACATTAATACTAAGCAATTATTTCTATATTAGTTTAGAATTTTCTTTTTATTTTTGTATAGTTTGTGTTTTTGCTTTTTTTTTTTTATTTGTTGCACATAATTTGGAATTCATGATGTGGATACATTTAAGGAATTACAAGCTCAGGTATCTATCCTTAGTAAGCAAATAAATTCCATGACTTATAATGTGGTTTCTTATTCTTTTTCATAGTTGGTATGTGAATTTGTGGGAATATTGGCCATACAAGCATAGCTTGCCATAAAAGGGTATCCTTTCACACATGGATAAGTAAGTTTTATGGGAAATTTCAATTTCTAACCTAACAATCCTCCAAATAATACCTATAACTTTGGTAGGCAAAACCACCCTAACTTTTCTTGAACTAATGATAATTATTTGAACCTTAATCTTCAAGCTTCCCTTGCTTTTCTTGAACTACTAACCTTTCAACTCCAAGAGGAAAAGTCTAACCTATAAATCCTATTAGAGTAATACATCACCGAATGATGCTAAGATAGAACAAATGCAAAAAAGGTTAGATGCAAATCTAGAAATTTATGCTTCTTCCTCATTCCACAATCTTTAACCTCCAATATTTTTTCATCAATCACTGACCTTCGAATCCCTACATGAAGAGTCTTACCTAGAAAGCTGATTAGAGAAATTGAAAACCATAAACAATACTTTGCTTGAACAACATGAAGAGATGATGAGGCAACTTGATGCCAACATAAACTTAGCAAATAAAAATCATTCATTT
Source organism: Omphalea diandra (assembly GCA_949677035.1). NCBI lineage: Eukaryota > Viridiplantae > Streptophyta > Magnoliopsida > Malpighiales > Euphorbiaceae > Omphalea > Omphalea diandra. The sequence goes on along the minus strand of CATIWR010007584.1, from coordinate 9,801 downwards.
TTCATCCATAAAATTGACATTCAAATTGGACAAATAGCTAATTCCTTATACTCTATCTTACCTAGTACCTCAAAGCCTAATCCTATGGAGCAAGTTAATGAGATTACATTAAAAAGCGACGAATAGCTCAATTTGAAAGTGGAAAAGGAGGGAGGAGCTAATAATAAAGAAGAAAGGCATGAAAAACTCATCAAGAAAGATGGTCCAAAGGAGGAAGCCAATACTTATATGTCTCTCAAGCCTTATGTGGCTCCTATACCATTTCCTTCAAGACTAAAGAAGCATAAGGAGCATAAAGTGTAACATCCTCATCCACATTCACTGGCATTATCATATGAGCATATTCATTGCATAAATGATATGAAATCCCACATGAACATATACATTAGATAAATGATAATTTAGATACGTGAATTGGATATGCACGACAATGACACATGCACCATTGCTTTTGGGACACTTGAACATATATGTAATGTTTGTATAGTTGCATGGAAAATTGTTTTATGTTGCGTGCATGTTATAACATCATAAATAATGGTGTTATAGATCTTATTTTGGAGTATAAGGAGCAGCTAGGAATTAGGAGATGGATGGAGGTACTTAAGGATTGAAGACGAGGGACTAAAAGAGGAAAGTGAACTTCCAACCAATAGGAATGCAACACCATGATTTTGTCATGTTACAATAGGTTTACAAGTGGAAATTTTGACCCTTTAGGATCATAATATAGAGCTTAGACATGAGGTACAACAGAAGAAAGAGAGAGCTAAGGAAGAAAGAAAGCAAAGAAGAAGAAGAAAAAGAAGAAGGAGAGGATGAAGAGTGAGCTGCCTAAGGAGGAAGCCTAAGGTTTTCTGGTTATGGGATAATAGGTAAGTTAATTATATTCTTCTCAAATTAAATTAACCTATCATGACATGTTAATCATGCATGGTTAGTGATGATTATAGAGCATTTGAGGTGGAACTCTCAGATGGAAGTTGAAATTCAAAAGAATAAGAGCTGATTGTGTTGATTTTATTGTTAGAGCTAAATTTTGTACCCACAATTTCATAACACTAGAAGAGGAATTAGAGAAAGTGCAAAATATGAAAGTTGTATCTTTATGCCTCATCTAAATTCACATGAAATAGTTTTTCTTTGATTTGGTGTGTGTGAGGAGTTATGGCTCCTTCATTAGGGATGGTTCACAACAAATCGAAATCACCTTAGTCTTTCTGTTTTCTTATATTTTGACGACCTTAGGTTCTGATTTTGATAAAGTTTAAAACATGAAATTTGTAGGGTTATATCCATTATAAACACCTGTAAAGAAGTTTGGATTGATTTATTGTGTGGAAAGAGATATGGCTTATTGATTGTGACTGACCCTGTATCCGGATGAAACCTCGCCTGTCTTTTAATTATATTTTCCAAGAAATTGATAGCCATAGATTAGGAATTTGGTGATTTGTTAAACTTGAAATTCATATATTTATATATTTATTATCTACATGAATGTAAAATTTTGTTGCAAAATTTTGTATGGTTGTTGAGATATTGCCCCTTCATTATGATCGATAATCACCATGTTGAAAATCTGCTCACCCTGAGATTGGTCATTTGTTTTGGTGATTTTATATACTGAAATTGCAATGACCATATTCATATTTGATCTAATACCAATAACTGTAACGACTGTATATACCACTGAATGTTAGCATTTTTTTCCACAATCTGTAATGCTACAATCGGTACCTATCAGAGCACTCAACATCCAGGATTTGCCCGTCGGCCCCGCGATGTCATACACACTAGGATTTGCACGTTTACCCTGTGTATGCTTGGGCCCTCTCTGATACCAAAACTGTAACATCTAAATTTATTTATCAAACTAATAATTGTGACATCCATTGTTCTCATTTGTAAATCAGCTTTGATACCACAAATTGTAACGTCACAACGTGGCTATAGCTGGTACCTATCAAAGCACTCAACATTCGAGATTTGCCCGTCGGCCCCGCGATGTCATACACACTGGGATTTGCACATTAGCCCTGAGTGTGCTTGAATCCTCTGATACCACCAACTGTAACTATCATCCTCAATTGCAAATCATGGCATTTCACGTTCAAAAATGCATACACCTTAAGGTTTATTCATCATACATATATAATCCCATATGTATTTAATGTACACATGTGTTAACTAATGTTAGGACCAATGACCATAACTAGTTCCTATCAAATGTATGTACATGAAGCAAGGAGAGAGAGTTGGAATTCAACCGACGACTTGTGTTCTATGTGTCTCTATGCAAAACTTTATGTACCAAAGTGTCCAAAGTCTATGCTTCAGTATCTGAAAAATAATTGTGATTTGGTGAGTCACGACTCAGTGAATAAAACAATAATCAAATTCTCATGGCATAATCTATAATCAAATATCATCAATGTACATTGCAAGTATAACAATTAACTATGCAAGTGCAAATGCAATAGCTTTGTTTTTGTCGTGACCAAGCAAGGCAAACATTGCTCCCGGGATATTCATGTGATTCATGTAACATATGATTTGGGACTTATTGGTCCATCTTCCTCTAATTTTCAAGTGTTTGACAAGTCGGTCACAATGCCCCCTTTTAGTTCCATATGCAAGTGCTTATTCACAAATGATATGCCAAGTAATCGTTAAGAGCATTTAATTCTCACTTGGCCTGTATTCCCATGTAACATGTAACGATTCAATCATATATACATGTAATAGAACATAATCATATTATTTCCATGTAACATGTAACAATTCAATCAAATATACATGTAATATAGTATAATCATATCATACAATTATCACATACACCCATTGAATCCAATTATGGTTTTTACTCACATACATTGAATCTAATTATTGTTTCTACTCACTTTTTGATGTGACCAAACTTTATGGTAGGGCTTCTTCAAAGTATTGAGATCCTAAAATTTGATACTTACATGGTTATAAGTATATCAAAATGATTATGAATACTTGGTATGCAGTTATGGCATGATTCATGCAAGTGTACCTAGTGTTTATACTTATTTTCCTTATATGGCAGCCTGAGTTTGCTACACGGTCACAATAATAACTCTTGATATACTTATCTAAATGGCTTGATTCTCTTTTTCAAACAAACTAGACATATAATGGGACAACATATTCAAATTTCAGGCTAATATCAGATACACATAAAATGTGGTGAATTTCTAAGTTCTGCCCTGTTGCAATAACATCTCAGTCTGAGTAGGTCTTACATTCTTGGGCATATCTCAAATTGCACCAGTCCAATTGCAATAATATTCTACCATCAGTTACAAAACATATAAATGAACATTTTTCATGCTTTACTCATTGTCCAGTTCAGTCTATAAGGTCACCAAAACAAAGGACCAATCTCGAGACAAGTAGGTTCATAACATGTTGACAACCAATCATGATAAAGGGACAATATCTCAGCAACCAAACTGTATTTGGTAACAATATTTCATAGATATGTAGATCAGACATGAATATACAACTTTAAAGTTTGGACCATCATCAAATTCTGAGTCTATGGTCATCAACTTCTTGGAAAACCGAATTAAAAGAAAGGTAGTGTGTCATCCAGGTACATAGTCAGTCTCAATCAATGAGCTATATCTGTTTCCACACAACAAATTAATCAAAACTTCTTAACAGGTATTTAGAGGGAATATAACCCTATAAGTTTCATGTTTTTAACTCTGTCAAAATCATAATATAAAGTCATCAAAATATAACAAAACAGAAGACTGAGATCATCTCTGTTTGTTTTTGAACCAGTCCTGATGAAGGGGTCATATCTCTTCACACACACAGAATGAAGTATAATTGTTTCATATGCATTTATATGAGACATAAGGCTACAACTTTCATGTTTTGCACTTTCCCCAATTCCTCTTATAGGGTTATGAAATCGTGGGGGAAAAATTATGCTCTAACAGCAAAATCAACAGAATCAGCTCTTGTTCTCTTGGATTACAACTTCCATCCAAGAGCTCTACCACAATTACTCCATAATTCTCACTAACCATGCATGATTAATATGTCATGAGAGGTTAATTTCAGTTGATAAGAAGATAAATTACTTACCTATTGTCCCATAATTAAAAAACCTTAGGCAGCCTACACTTTTTCCTCTCCTTCTTCTTCTTCTTCTTCCTTTCTTCCTTTCTTTCTTTATTCCTTAGCTCTCTCTCTCTTTCATCTGGTGTATTTTGACCTTATCTCCTCTCTTACCAGACTATAATGGCAGATAATTATAATTTGTATTCTTACTCTAATAGGACAAAAGATTGGTGGCTTGTTCCTATTGGTTGAAAGCTAAACAGTTTTGCTTTTAGTCCCTTTTCGTCATTCCTTCCTCACCTTCGTCCATTCTCTAATTTCTAGATGCTCTTTATACTTTTAGATGAGCTCTCAAACACCATTATTTATGATGCTATAATAATCACATAACATGAAATAATTTGTCATATAACTATGCAAACACTACATATATGTTCAAGCATCCCAAATGCAATAGTGCAATTGTCATTGTCGTGTTTTTACAATTCACATGTCTAAATGATTATTTATCCTATGCATATATTCATGTGAGAGTTCATATCATTTGATATAGTGCATATGCTCATATGTGATTTCATATCATTTATGCAATGAATATATTCATGTGATAATGCCAATGAATAGGGATAGGGATGTTACATAATTACTCCTCCATTTTACATTAAAAGGTCTCCATGTAACATGAACTTGTGAGTAAGATGCCACTCAAAAGGGCAATCATTAGTTATTTTAAAATTCCATGTCATAAATTAGGGAATATCAAAAATAGTTAAAAATGATAATAATGGATCTTGAGTGTATTTATTAATTCTTTCCTTAAAACGATAGAATCCTTCTTTTACTGTTGGAGGGCAATTGTATAACTCCAACCAAAATAAAACCACCAATCTTGAAACCATAAGGGGAAGGTAACATTTGTAGCTTTAATAAGGTAAAAAAAAAAAACATGAACAGTTAAAGGGTCTTAACAAAAAAGTATTATACTAGCCTTTTTGATAATCTAGATAATTATAACTTTAGGGAAAAAAGGTTTTGAAATTTTTTTTCTCAATATGGACACTTTGTTTCCAATCATTGGGGGAGAGTATCTTAAGAATTTTGCATTCGGAATAAGAAATTATTTGGTTATCATTATCATCCATAACATGTTCTATTTCGATTGATTTAGAATCAACCAAAATGAACTCATAACAAAATTGATTTTTTTTTTGGGTTGAGAAGGGAAAAAAATAAAATCCTTAGGGAGAAATGTTTTGGACAGTATTGGGGAAAGAATCTCCTAAAATTTTGGGTTCAATATAACAAAGTTTTAACATTGTAGTTTTTTTAAAATAGGAATAAGATTCTTTGGCTAGAATTTTAAAAAAGAGTTTTGGCAAATTAAATTTCGTAGAATAGCTAGAAAAAGATGTATATATTAGTAGGCCTAGGGTTAAAGGATGGCCTAGGTGAAAGAGGTGTAGTACCACAAGTAGGTAATAGATCAAAAGTGGATAATTTGCAATTCGGAGTAGCCATTTCATAATCTTTAAATAAAGGAGCAAATCTATTTGAATAATCTTTTCCCCACAAAAATTCCCTTGTTAGAAAATTAGGTAGCAAATTTGAAACACCTTTAATATATTTTATATCAAAATCAAAATTACTTAAAATAGCTTACTAGTTAGCAAAAACTTGTTTGGAAATAAAATTTTTAACATCACTTTCTAAAACATGTTTTGCTGCAAAGCAGTCAATTCTTAAAAGAAATAACATAAAACAATGGATAATAACTTTTATATATATATATATATATATAGTAGAATACTTCCTATAAGTATCATTCCAAAAGCCAAAATGGTATCTCACTGCAGACTCATTGGTTCGATTTTGTAATTTTTGTTTAAGAATACCTCTAAATCCTACATCTAAGGCATTTGCTTCAACAATAAGGAAGGCTTCAAGATGAGGAATGGTTAAACAAGGAAGTTTTTAACATTCTACTTGATGGTTTTAATAATTTTGGTATGTCCTGAGGTCTATGATGGAACATTTTTTTTTAAGACGTTGAAGTAAACACTTACAAAGCAAGTGACTATCCTTATAGAAATTAGCAACATAAAACATCCTAAAAATCTTTGTAATTAATTTTTATCTTTAATTTCATCAAAAAATTTATTTAAAAATTCAATAACTCTATCAATAAGCTTAATAGTGCCTTGAAAAATAGCATGTCAAAAAAATCAAACTTTTGTTTGAAAATGTGTCATTTTGGTACACACACCACTTGACCATTAGTTTGGAATACATTCAAAAATCTTCTTAAATGAGAAAAATTTTGATCTAGAGTTTTTAAAGAAATCAAAAAATTATATATATATATATATATGTGTGTGTGTGTGTGTGTGTGTGTGTGTGTGTGTGTGTGTGTGTGTGTGTGTGTCTATATAAATGCAAACATATATATACACACACAAACAAACACATACATATATGTGTGTGCATGTGGATGTAACTATGCATGTATGTATGTATGTATGTATGTGTGTGTGTGTATATATATATATATATATATGATATATATCCTTTATAGTCCTTCATTTTCCAATGGTTGCTTAAGGTAAGGAAGCATTGAAGTGAGGAATCCATCGAGTAAGATCAAGATAGCGCTTTAGAAGTCATTTTCTTGCCAGGCTTTTTTTTTTTTTTTGGTTATTATTCCTTTATGCATGTCATATATCATAATTCCTTAAAATACAATCAAAATTTTGGCAAAATCTCCTCCATATTTTGGATTAATCCCCTTATTAAAAATAATATATATAACATTATCAGAACTCGTAGGCATTGATCCTCAATATAAATAAGCCATCACCCATCTAGTCCTACTTGTTAATCACATCAATCATATCATCGTATTCTTCCTTCCATAAGTCATAACATCATTAATTAATCACTAATCAATTTATTTAGACTTTAATCTTATTAACATAAGTATAAACATATGCCATATATAATAATAATGTCACAACAATAATCTCATCATAACATGTTTTGGTGTTTGGTATACCAAACCACAAGGTGTATTGAATTTCGTAAATTCAATCATAACTATTATCATTAGGTATACACGCTTGGAATGTAAAGCTTTACTTCAATAACAAAGATAACATATCAACACTAAATGCAAAATTCTAACTCAAAGGACAAGGTTAGAAAGAATCTTGTACCTCTACAAGTCATTGCTAAATATCCTTATATATCTCTCATTAATTTTGTCATATCTTATCTCATTTATCTCTTTTTAAACTCAAAGGTTTAACCATATAAACCTTTGCCCTTATACCATTTTGTCATGAGTCTGTTTTCGAGTTATGCGATGCTAAAGAACGAGAAGGCTTAAGGCCTTCAAAACTCGTATTAAGGCTATTTAGCTTGAGGGACAGCCCATCCTGGCTTTTTCTATGCCACTTTGATATTAAAAACATTAAACTTATATTAATATCACCTTGAACTCTAAGGAATACAATAATGGGAGTTATCTCAAAACATAATATTTCTTTCTTTCTCTTTTCTTACTTTTCTTTTCTTTTCTTTCATGCCAAAATCATATTTAAAATAAGCTCATATAAATAATCCTTAGAATGTGTTCACACTTAACTCACATTATTTTAGTCTCATTATATATCATAATCATAATCATTAACATATAATTCTTTCATATATAATCTCATTAACATTGTTTATACAATAATCATTAACATTTAATTCATATATATATATATATATATATATATATATATATACTCATATTAGAAATTTCATGATATACTTAATGGCATTGTGGAGATAACTAAGAATATAAAATAAATAATATTCATATTTCTTAGTCATATATATAATGACATTAACACATAGATAACTTAGACAACTATGAGAGATAAGTATAATGCCTTAACATGTACATATTGCATAACTTAAGTCTTTTAGCTCCTATCCATATTAATATCTCTTTTTATCTAACTTGCAAATGAATTGTGTATGTGAAAGGGTTAGTTCCTTGTTAGAAACTCAGTGCGGAATTCTATAGGTCCATATGCATGCTAACATGCCATAACATGAATGCATATATAACTACATGGCATATCATCTACATACTACATTTATATAGCATAGCTTTACATATACAAATAATCAAGTCCATGGGAATCCTTACTTGGTTTATATTTCCCACACAAGAGAGTTGTCTCACTAGTCGTGTGCTCGTGCGAGACTGGCCTCACCAGTCGTTTCTTTCTCTTACATAGGAGAGTTTTTTCACCAGTTGTGTAATGTATGCATAACATTATATTCATTTCACATAAATTATAATCCTTGCATCACTTGTAACTACCATTTTCATTTGCAAAACTCATAACATTCATGTCTGAAAATACATACACATAAAGGTTTAATCATCATACACACATAATCCAACATGTATTTAATGTACAAATATGTTAACAAATGTTCAAGGCTAATGACTATAAATGTAACAACTTTTCATTTACAAAACTCATAGCATCCATGTCTAAAATAGATATGCATAAAGGTTTTATTCATCATACATACACAATCAAACATGTATTTAATGCATATATATGTTAACTAATGCCAAGACTAGTGACCATAACTAGTTCCTCTCTAAATGTATGTACGTGACACAAGGAGAGAGAGAGTTGGAATTCAGTAGATGACCTGTGGTCTATGTGTCTCAATACAAAACTCTAAGCACCAAAGTGTCTGATCGCTATTCTTCGGTATCTAAAAAATATAATTGCGATTTGGTAAGTTGCAACCCAATGAATAAAAATAATAATTAGATTCTTATGTCACAGCTAACAATAAAATATAATTAGGATACATTACAAGTATAACATTTGAATATGCAAGTTCAAGTGCAATAGATTAATTTATTTTCTCGTGACCATGCAAGGCAAACACTGCTCCCGGGAATTTATATGATTCAAATGACATTTGATTTTGCTGGCCAGCATATAACAAGTGATTCATTTGATCAATAACATGTGCCAATGGGACCTATTGGTCCATCTTCCACGTCATTTAGAAGTGTTTGACAAGCCGGTCACAACACCCTTTTAGTTCCATGTGCAAGTGCTTATTCACAAATGATATACCAAGTAATCATTAAGACCATATAATTCTTGCTTGACTTGTATTCATATGTACAAGGTAACAATTCAACACATATACATGTAATAGGACATAATCATATCATAAAATTATCACACATATACACATTAGAATCTAATTATCGTTTTTACTCACCTTTTGATATAACCAACCTTTACGGTAGGTTTGCTTCTCACTCTAGGGCTTTTTCAAAGTTTTGAGATCCTAAAATTTGATACATAAATGGTTAAAAGTATGCTAAAATGATTATGAATGCTTGGTACACAACTATGACATGATCCATGCAACTAGACCTAGCGTTTATGCATATTTTCTTATATGGCAGCCTGAGCTAGGTACACTCTCACAACAATAACTCTAGATATACTTATCCAAATGACTTAAATCCTTTTTTTCAAACATATTAGACACATAATGACATAACATATTCAAATTTCAGGTCAATATCAGACACACAAAAAATGTGGTGAAATTTTAAAATTTTCCCCATTGCAATATCATCTCAGTCTAAGTAGGTCTTACATT
>CATIWR010007583.1:0-11653 GCA_949677035.1 Omphalea diandra | reverse complement strand
TAAACTGTAGGTTCATTTATATACTAAAAATAAAATATATTATAATTAATCATAAATTATTGTATTCTTTTATTTTTAATTGAAGATTTTAATACAATTATATTTTCTTTATTATTATATTATTTTTTGTAACTTTTATTTGATATTCAGATATTATATATAACATAAAGTAAATATTCATTAGATTAAACAAATTATATATCTCTAAATTGATTTTTGTAGAATAAAAATCTCATTTATTAGGAAAATAAAAAAGATAAAACAAGATAAAAAAAAAAATGTACCAAAACAAGAACTATATGACAGAAGAAAAAGGCACGCATTTTTTATTGGATAACCGTGTGATGAATTCTGATTCGCGTATTGCTAATATGGACAGTGTCCATGATATAACTTCCCTGGATGAGCCTATTCCAAAAAGAAAAAGGGCTGAGATCCTGCAATCAGTGGCGAGCTGGGCCTTGGCTATTTTGGTTTTTCTTCCACAAAAATCTCGTGTATAGTAATCCGTTAATCTCAAGACTACTGCAGCCCAAGTATGAAGGCCTTTCCTATGAAATCAGTGACAGAAGTAGAGGCAGATTCCATGACAGTGATTTCATTTCCTGCTTTTTCGAATCTCAGAGTTTGATTCTTGTCCTGGATATCTCTCAGATCTCTTGTAGTAGGCCTCCTGGATTCTTGCTACTACTTTTTTTTCCCCCTTTCCTACATGAATTACATGATATTAATATTATTTGTTTATTGATATGGTGCCATTTACTATTTAAAACTTTTTAATTTGTTTGAATTTGATTATACTAAGTCGAACCCGTTTCCGATTTTTGAGAATCAAATATGGGTTTTCCTTTTTCAATGCCATTCTTTGCCTCTTTACACTGAATGTGAGCAATTATGAGCTTATCTTTCTAGCCATTGTTGATTAATCTAATTTGTTGTTTCGAGGCATGGTCACTTAACTTGAGTAAAGTAAGCAATTACTTGGACTTTCCTTACAAACTCATGGATCGAAGAATTTTTCTTGTGTTATATTCAGTTACGATAGTCAACGATAATGCTCTAATTATCAATTTAACTTTTTTTTTTTTCTGAGATTACTATTGCTGCTGGTTAGCATATGCTTATTATCTAAGTAGTTGATAATAGATTCTTAAGAACCCATAAATCTTTGTTTAGTAAATCTGAAAGTAATAGTTTCTAGGGACCGAAGGAGTATGTTTATGGGGAAATGGAAGACTCTTGAGATAGAAACTTAAATAATCGTGCTTTGTAGCATATTCTTACTGTTTCGGTATATTTAAGATGCCAAATGTTCATCCAAGTTTGTAAGATGAAGCTAAAAATTTGAGCTTTGCTAATAGTATTACCGTATTAGAAACAAATATGTCAAGTTTTTATCAGTTACTTAACTGGTAATTTGAAGTCTTATTAAGTAAAGGCTTGGGATATCTTTTGAGTCTTTACATATGCCTGTAGAGCATTATTATTTAGTATTTCATTCAACAAAATTCCAGAAAATTATGCTTTCGTTTGAGTTGTGCGAATTCTTTCTTGATAGGAGTGAGTCCTAGATCCGTCTAGTATGAGGGTAGCTATTTTGTTTGCTTATTTTTTCATTGTTTTCCTGAAACTAATCAGATTATCCAAATTAATTTTTTATCCTTTCTTGAATTCTATAAAGTTAGCTCTTATCTCTAAAAGCTAAGTTTTTCAGTCATTTTGGATCACCAAAAAAGTTCAAAGAAAAATTTTTTGTTTCTGAGATTTCTCGTTGTTTGGATGGTTCTTATTCCTCTTATTCTTTTGCTTCTTTTTGGATTTCATATATAGCTTGCATTCTTATACTCGGATTGAGTCCTCATTGGGGGTTTAGTTAACTATCTGTTAGCAAAATTTAAATGTAGTATATGGATTCTGGTTATTAGGCAACATATGAAGCTTGGTTGAAGGTTTTGGGTGAAAAGACTGCAACTCGGGACTGAAAAGTTAAGGATATAAAATTGGCGTTTTGGCTAAACGATGCACCAGTGTCTCCAGATTTTTGGCAGTTCTAGGTTACAAAATATGTTAAAGTGGAGGTTGGCGTAGGATCTTAAAACTTAAGAGATTGGAAAATAGATCTTGTTAGACTTTGTTGTGGGTTAGTAATATGCATGGCAATCCACATAGATTGTCAGATAACTCAAGGTTCATTGTTTGGTAAGATTATGGCAATCCATAGAAGATAAAAACAAATATAATAGTCACACATAGGGGGAAATATGCAGTTGCCTGGTTAACAAACTGTGATAATTCTCTAACCTTTGAGTATCTTGAGTTTATTAGACTTCATGAAATATATAAGCTTGACTCTTGATTTCTGTATGGTGATGTTTGTCCCTACAAGCCTTTATATAAAGAAACTGCCAGTATTTGGCATAAGATCTAGAAATACATATTTTAGCCCTATAAAAGTTGAACTAATAATTTAGATACTCTCCATATAGAGAATGAACTGAGTTTAATGAATCTTAAAAGTGCTTCTGCATTTGAGAAATCAAAAGAAAACAGAATTCCTTTTAGCAATCAAATTGTCAATGTGAGTTATCAAATGAAATCATTAAGGTTTTCTGGATTTTAATAGTTTCATTATTTATTAGGGAAAAAAGACTGGATATTTTATGCGGGCTAATTAATTTTTTAGAAATCCAAGTTGGGTGGAAACCATTTACTGGGCTTAATATACCTTATGTTTCTTCTATTCACTCAATAACGGAATTCTGAAAATCAGTTTGGGTTACATTGAAACTGATAAGGGGTGAGATGACATCAATCTTCATCAAATTTGACTCTAATCCCTTTTAACTGCTGTTTTGACACACCTGGTTTGAAAGCAATGCATTCGTGGCAGATACGTAGCCCGGAAGCTTTTCAGATGAGCTTTGAAGAGATTGATATGCCAAGTGTTTCAACATCAGCTTGAAATGTGAGCAAAAACTAGAAAGCCTTTTCACGAACAATTGACTGGGTGTCAATTAAAGACGATGGTATCATGCATTCTTAGCCAGCAAACACTAACTTTTAGATTTTTTATTCAACTTGCTGTGGTTGCAGCATATTTAGTATGAAACGTGGAAAAATGCACTTTCCTTTTTCTAGGACGACAACTGCTAGACATTCGTTGCTTCCCTTTTTGACATTTGACCTTTGCTTCTCTTTCTACCCCAATTTTAAAGGCTGAAGTTCATCCAAAAGTGAGGTCCTCTGAGGAAGGCATTACTTTTTAAGTGATATCAAAAAGCATGATTATTCGTTGAGAACAGGATAGATGAAGTTGACAGGTTCTTCAGCAGTGTTACATGATCACAATTACCTAGGAGGTACTACCTCCTCAGATTTATTAAGTGGTGGCCTTTTTGCTTGTCACAACAATTAAACTTTCTTATGTGCAGTTTTTTTGCAAACGTCACTGTGGGATTATGCCTCCTGTGAATTAGGATCTAAGCTAACCTTGGAATTCTCTTTATCACCCCTTGAGAGATTTGGGCCCCCTACCTTTTTTTTTTTTTATTTGTTATAGCAAAAAGTATATTTCAGCACTGAGATCTCACTGTCTACCAGAACAATAAGCCTTATTTTGGAGAACATCTGATCCAAATTGTTTCTATGTTTCTATTTAGATTATTTAAAAGTAGGAAACTTTATTTGTAAAAGTGTGGAAAAGAGAAGATGCTCAATATGTGACAAACCAGAATTTGATATAGTGGACCTAAGGATCAGTACGGAGCTTGTGGAAACGTAAGCTTGATCCGGCTTGAGTGATGTTTAGAGCAACAGGAAGGTGCCAAACTTTTTAGCTATCTGACAATAAGCTTCTTGATTCTATCCACTTTATGTGGCTGAACTTTGTTCTGTTTTATCCTTTTCACTACCCATAAGTGCAAAGTGCAATTCACTTTTCTAAAAATTACTACTACTGCTGCTACTATTACTTCGCTCTCAAATCCTTATTTCTGTTTCATTTTTTAAAATCAACAACTATTTTTCTCAAAAACGAGGAATTATTTTACTTTCACTGAGATGCTGAAGCAGGGTTGCATTATCTAGAACCATGCAGATGAACAAATTGCTAATGAACCTGACAACATATGGGAAAATCTTGTTGAATCTGTAGTGTATACTTACTTCTCCAAAGTACATGGGTACCAAGTTCTCAAAGCAATAGCTGTAAACATGATTGGTATACTCGTGGTTCATAATTTTCAATATTCAGTTTGAGGGGCTGGTTTCCCTGTGGCAGATCTTTCTTTTCCATGTGGCAGATCTTTCTTTTCCATGTGGATATCCATTAGAAAAGTGAAAAAAGCGTAGTCTGCATTAAAGATAAGTGACAGCTTCTGTCCTTCACCAGTTTTGCAGCTCCAGTGACTGGGTTCTCATCTCATTCAGCGTTATGCAAAAGTCTTGGAGTATTGAGGGGTTCTTAACGGATACCTTACTGGACTCTGTCCATTGATAGGTATGCAAGTATTTGTTGTCATCTAGTCTGTGGTTGGTAGCGAATCATTGGCGACAATAAGAATCTTGGTATGAAGTGCTCATTAAGTTGTCATAGAGTGCTGGTGCCCGACGAATGATATTTAAGGTATCTAATCTTGGTGAGAACCTCAACTTTAAAGCGGAAAGCATATCTGGCTCAGATTGTATTCAGAGTGCAATTGTGTTGAGCATCAGAGCTATGAAGTGATTTCCTCCACAAAAACCTCCTCCCTACGTCCTGCCTGTGCCATAGTGTTTCACTTTGAAAAAAAAAAAAATCATTTTTTGCATATGACAGCAAAAGGTGTAATCTACTTCTTGTGGTTCAATAGAATATGTCAATATGAGAAGGATGACATTTCATTTTTCATTTTTTAGACCTCAGCTGCTAGGTGCAAGTGGGTATATTAATTTAATTTAGTAAAATGTTTGCTTGGATGAACAAGACATGCAATAGCATGTTTCCTAGAAAAATTGCCTAAATCATCCTTCCTTTAGCGTTGGTTAGAAGCAAAAGCATTGTCCTAGACTTTTCAATTCTGTTAGCTGCTCACTGACTTTATCTTTTTTTTTCATGATATTCATTTCCTATTTTTAAATATTAACTCTACGGTAGATCTACTGTAAAGAATAATGTACAAATTAAACGACTTAATTTCTAAGAGATGAATTGCTTAGCCTGATTGTTGAGATACCAAAGCTTGGAGTGGCAAATGGGAATTCAAGGTATTGATGTTGATTGTGCATATTTCTGGTCCTAGATATTGTGATATTTGTAAATATCCACTTTCTTTCTGTTCGGTAGAAGCTAGAAAGTGCTCGATAGTATCACACTGCCATTAGGAGCTTAAGCACAACCACTGGGAAGAATGATAAGATTCTGTTCAAAAGATGAATACCCTGTATCAGGGAACAGTTATTCACAGCCTTTTTGAGTAATCTAGGGACCATACCAAATAAGTTGTGAATCTGTCCTTGTAAAATGCTGAAATGACTTCTTAGACTTGACTTCATCCACACTTGAAACTAAGTCATTTTAAAAAAGCCTTTTGATGTATGCCTCGTTGTAATTGGGATATAGAATACAAAGTGGCCTGAGCCTCAAACAATAATTCGTAATTTGTTTCCCTTTCGTTTTTCCCATAAAGGTGTACTGGAAATTTTTAGTTGGATGTGGATAATTGCTATTAACTTGAAATGATTGTACAAGAATAGAATGATGGGTGTTCAAAAGCATAGCATTAGAAAATATGGCTTTAGCATACTAGTAGCTCAAGATTACTCTGTAGGTTACCCTCCCTGCCTTTGAAATTATATGTTTCCGTTTTCTGACTTATTCTTCAGATGACATGGTTGGGTGTAGAGCTTCACTGATAATTGTTTGAACTTAAGCTCCCTTTTCCTTTTGCAGATATAGGCATCCACTGCTTATCTTTGTTGGGGGTAATGGAAATCTTGAACTAGAATACTTGAATGGAGAGAAGGAATTTGGCATATACAGATGATGGTGCTTTAAATTCTCCAGAAAGGTACCATAGTTTCCATTGTGGCTAAACTTTAAATTCTCCAGAAAGGTACCATAGTTTCCATTGTGGCTAACTTTAAATTCTCCAGAAAGGTACAATAATGAATTCTCTTTTTCTTGAACCACCATTCACTGCTTCTGGATATTCAATTTTTTCTGAACTTTGATGATACTTTTATATTCCAAAATTACAAGATAAGAGCGTCATGAATAAGACAATTAACAGAACCAACTACACAAATATCGTTCCGGTGAAGACCAACTACATTGACAAACATAGAATATTAGTACTACAGCTTCAATAATGACTAGTTGAACCCTCATCTAAACAAATGCTCTTTTTGTCAACTATTTTTTGATGCATGACTTAGAATGATGGGACAATGCCATATCCAGTTTCTGCCATTAGTGCTGTGGAGAACATCCGGTCCACTTCCACTTCTACATCTGTTCTCTTTACAAACCGGCCTTTGATCCGGGGTCTGCTCTCTGCATATGCTTTCCTTGAAGCATACCTAATTGTCTTCTCAAACTTTCTTGCCTTCTTTTTTTCTCTGTATCTAAGGACCCTTGCTTCCCTGTCTCCTGGACTAAATTGAGATGGCATCTGAATAGGAGGACTGGAGAAAAGGTCGATAGTCCCTTTCGGAGTTCTTGGGAGTGAGATTGAGACATCACGCATAGTTGAATCAGGCACCACTCCAACATCCATTGATGAAATGGAGACCTAATTAGAGAAATAAAATACATGTTCAGAATAAAAGTTTACAGGAATCCTTTGTAATACTTCCAAATTCTGGTATTCCTTTCCTTTTTTTTTTTTTGTTTAGGATCATATGTTATATGCCAATGTAACAGTAAAGAGAAAAGAAAAGAAAGCCTTGTGGCATTCCAAACTTAGTACAGAAAGTTTCAAGAATTTTGTGGTTCTTTTCCTTTATTTATGTTCTGATAAACAGCCAAATGGAACGTACTAATTGATAAAAATATCCTGAAAACATCTTCTTGATGATCATTAATTTGGAAGCTATTTAGGAGCTAAATCTTCATCAATCTTAATCTTAATTAAAGAAGAAAAAATAAAGCAGAATCAAATGTTATGGAGAATCCAGATTCCAAATGATGACATGGAAAAAAAAAAAAGGGAAAAGAAACAAAAATGTTTCAACAATTGTGCCTCTCAGATTCCACCCTTTAGAGCACAAAGGGAAAAGAAAAGGGGAAAAGGAATCTTACAAAGTGCAAAACAAATATCATAAAAACTGTACCCCTTGAATTTTTCATCCAATTCTGGAAAGTAACAGTAGAATTGCTCTGCAACTGTGACATGCAGAAGAATATATAACTAGCTAACTACTCTTGAATGCAACACTCATAATAGTAAAAAATTCAATAATTTAGGATGCAGAAAATTTTATTAACAGAAACTAAGGATGCACAATAATTTATCAGCAGAAACTTATTAATGAATGCATTAACGTAATAACTAAAGCAAGATAAGAAATCCCTACACTGTGGCTAATTGATCCATTGTAGCTGTAAGCAGCTTTTGATGACTCAAACTCCAATCCCAAGTGGAAATTATGGTATTGCTGAAGATGCAGCTGATCTTTTCCTGCTTCCCCACACTGAGCTGGCACAACACTATCACCACCATAGCAGCTCTTTTGAGGAAGACTACTGTAGTGCTGCAGATTAGAGTTTTGATCTGAATACTGATTCTGATCACCACATGAATTTGAATTAGACTCCACAAGATCCAAATACTCATTTACCTCTCCCCCACCAAAGAATAACCCGTTATTGTTCTGGTTGTTGCTATTCTTTACAGGATTCAGCAGCAGCCATGATGCTGCCTCATCTTCTTCCTCCTCCTCCCCCGCAGCCTCTTCTCCTTCCTGGGTCATGAACATATCATCCGTGGCCTCACCAGCACCTGGCCGTGCCTGGGGACCATACAGGCAGCCAGAGATGGGTAGAATCGGGACGCGTTGGTGGCGGCGTGCTAGCGGGTTCGCGGAATGGATATTTGCATCACATGCCGTGCAGAGAGACGCGGCATCTGCCTTGCATAAGAAGGCAGCTGGGGCGCGTTCACATGCGTCACACAGCTGCACGCGCTCATGGCGTGATGCGACCTTGTAGGCAGCATGCATGCGGGTGTCGCACCCTGCGCATAGGTAGGCTGAGTCTGCTCGGCAATACACAGTGCAGGCAGCTGCGCGACATGTGTCGCACACACGTGCCCACTTGTTAGCACCGCAATTGCTGCCGCTTCCGCCACCATCACAGCAGGTGTTCTCGTCTTTCAACATGATTAATTCAAATGTTAATGGGCGTTCGTTTCAGCTACGAGTACTAGTGCGAGGAAAGGAAGTGAGAGGAGGGGGGGTGGGCCGTTACTGTGGGTAAATGAAAGGGGCGGGAGCGGAATCCAACACTTGACACGTGGCAGAAAATAGTGGTGGAGAAAAGAAGTTTTGGGTTAGCCGAAGTTTGAGATGGGTCCCAGCAGAGTCTGAGCTGGCAGGAGTGGCCTTTGGAATAATTTTGAAGGTAAGAGAAGGATAAAGGAAGAAATAGTACTGGCTTTGTGGGTTGTCTCCGTCAAACTTGTGGGTCCAGCTCGTAATTTGGATTAGATTCTAATGACACGTGTCGAATGCAGAATAATAGAGTTTCAATGTTTTTTGGAAAGTCTAAGATGTGAGCATGGTATTGTGTCAGGTTTTAAGCGTTGTAGGGTTTTGTTATTGAATTGGAAATTAATATTTAGGTATGTGGAGTTTGTATCTAATTTTCAATTTGAAAATGATGTTTCTATTTGTAAATTTATAATAATAGCATCTTTTTTTTATACTAAGCTTGGAAAAGGCTTCTCTCAATTTTTCATTCTCTTAATTAACAACACTATGCATAGGAGGCTACGCTCTTAAATAATTGCAATTTTTCATTTTCCTATTCCTCCACTTTCACCCATCCCAAACTAATAAACCCTTATTTTTGTATCCTGAACTAAGGACAGGCGAAGGTATATACGGATATACCCAAAAAAAAAAAAAAAAAAAAAAGAAGCTTTTTCAATTATCATAGCATGTCAACAGAGTTCGATACATTTGTCGATATGATAATCACATATGTAAATAAAAAGGTTTAACACGAATTAAGAGAGGTGTTAGAGCTAATAGATATAATATTAAAAACATAAACTCAAATAAATATTTTACATTGAAAATATAAAATAAATTTTTATATAATATTTGAGCTCACTAGCTTAAATTTTTTAGTTTAATCTGAATATTCACATATTATATTAAAATTCAAGGATTATTCAATTATCTCTCTCGATTTATCTCATCTACCGTTTCATATTAATAAAATCTAATGTATGTGATCAATTTAATTATATCATGTGGTTGTACAGAAATATAGCAGACATCAAGAGAAAATACTAAAATTAAAAGATTTTATTTTAAATATTGGAACATATCAAAGTTTATGTGATATTCTAATCCCACCACCTATTAATTTAAGCTTCTAGGACTCCACTGGAGTATTCTCACAACATATATACACTAATGCCTACATTGTTAAATTCATGGTTATGTGTCAATGAACATCCATTGGTTTCATTTTAAATTTTAGAATTTATACAATTGAAGAAATTACCATATGGTTTTTTTATAGGTTTGAATGATATATTTGTAATATTTTCATAATTTAATTTTCATTATCTCTTTTAGAGTTTGTATTTTTTTTTTTTTTTAATCCTTTAAAGCATAATTAGTGAGTTACATTTGCTTTGACCACCCTCAAGTAGCCAAAAACAGACATATGGTCCCCAAGATAACACGTCACTATCTCATCAATGCTGACTATCACTTCAGTCACTCTCCTTGTCAAATTAGTGCTGATGTGGAACCCCATATGTCGCATGTCCTCAGTTAAAGAGCGGAAGTTGCTGACTCAGACAAACCCTAACGGAAATCCTCCGGCCAATAGTAGGCTGCCATGTAACGTGCCACTAGATTAGGATGAACCTCCACCACAAGTTGGTGAGACTTGGAGAGTTGTTCTCAAGTGTGGTGAGAAGAAAGAAGACACATGCATTTATGAGTCCATATATATATATATACGTAATGATCTTTTCATTTTGATGCATGGATTTGTTGTGTTGGCGGTAATAGCGTTGGGAAAATTCGAAGTAAGTATACTTCAAAATGAATGTTTTAACCCTAAAAATATTATTTTGCCTCGCAGTTCTGTAAAATACCCATAAGAAAAAGAAAAAAAAAACACTTCCATAAACAAAGTCTGGATGATGCACAAACTTTATGTTTTCTTTTAAATTTATTTTTTCAGTCAGATTTTAGACTCATCAATTTTTTAATTGATACAATCAAATTTAAAATTGATTTTTTGATTCTAGAATAATATTTTTACTTTTTAAAATATCTATCAAGTAATATAAAATTAATTGTTATATTTTAATAAAATAATTTATAATTTTTAAATATTAAAATTAAATTTGAATTTTAAAAAATTGAGATCAACTAAAATTTTTTAATCTAAAAAATTTTTCACACTTATTTTCAATCCAACAAATAAAATTATTATAAATATTTAATATCTAATTATTTTCTATAATTAATTCAAATAGTATAAAATTATATCTTGTTAAAACTAAATTTTTAATTTATTTTTAGACTCTTTATAATATAATAAGGCTATCCACAGTAGTTAATTCGGGTGATTTAAATTGAACAAAGATAATTGGCTAAAGTAGTCGAGTTAGGTTCCTACAAGAAAATAGATATGAGGAGATGTCTAGCCAGTTGATAAAAACTCACTTCAATACTTAAATCAGTAATACGTTAAATAGAAATGGTATATATAATGTGTGAGAGATACATACTAATGCTCTTCACATAGTGTTTTAGGGAAAATTGTTTCTTAATTGGAGTAGGATTTGAGATTTTCCTATCTAGTGGTTGTTTTTTTTATGAAGATTATTTTTTTGATTAGTTCATAATCTTCTTGATAGGGAGTATCTTCTTGATTATTCCTATTTAGGGTGAGCTGAAAATCATTCACTTTTTTAATGGATTGAGCCGAATTAACCAGTGATCCTGTGAGTTTTAATGTGGGTCGAGCCTATCTTTATTCCCTGTTGTGAGGATAAAGGTCGAGTTGAGTTTTATGTATAATTGAGCCTAACCCATATGCACTTGAGGAGTATCAATTTAGATTTAATTTTTAAAATAGAAAAATAATTGAAGAAATTTGAGAACAAATTAAAATTAGTTTTTTTTAGTCTATGCAATTTTTACTTTTTTCTCTCAACTCAAATAATATAATATTTCTTCTAATTTAGCCACTCAAATCTTAATTTGGAGATACATATCAGAGTTCGTATTTTCATGATTATTAGCATAATATGAATATGGAGATTTATCATAATCACAAGTCATTTAGATTCGATGGGCTTCAGGATTGGACAAATAATGTTTCACTCTTCAAAATTAAACAATTTAATGATATTCATAAAAGTGAATGAAAGTTTAGTTTTCTCCAATAACTCAAAGTTATATATATATATATATATATATA
>CATIWR010007574.1:0-11189 GCA_949677035.1 Omphalea diandra | reverse complement strand
TTGTTATGTTATTTGAGATTGAAGTATCATTATGCATTTACTTACTGAGTATGCAAACTCACTCTTTTGTATAAAATCTTATTTCAGGAAGAGTAGACTAAAGATTGCATCCAGTATACTTTTCAAAGTCGCTGTCTAGCTGTGTAATAGAGGTTGGGTCAGTATGCAGTCAGTTAGTATTTTAATTTGATTATTCATGTATGTTTTATTGTAAATAATACTAAGTGGTGAATAAGAGACATAATGCTTAAAAGAAAAGATAAAATCTTATAAAAAAAAAAAAAATTTATCCGGTCTTTTAAATGACAATGGATAGACTTAGAAAGATATTTAAATGATTAGTAACTGGGATGTCACAAGTTTAGCTTGGAAATCTCTTGAACAATATAAATGAAAAGGGACTGAGTTAGGCTAAGATGTTAAAACTTTCAAAGAGTGAAGATGACAAGGTGGTTTATAACTTGACTGAATCACCAACTAGAAAACCCTAGGTTTGTGGTAGTAGAATTTGAGTCTCTTAAATCTCTTAATCGTCTTTTATTAGTTGGCTCTCCAAGTCCCTTACATAAGTGTTGTTGGTTAATACTATTAAGATAAGACAGATAACTTAAACCAATATGACCAAAGTCCTCAAATTTATTTAATACTCATATTAAGTCTTAAATAAATATAAGAAACATCTAATCAAAAACTGATTACTTAATCTCACTTTAACTCCTCATTAAACTCTATTATATGTGAATTACAAGCTTCTAAAAGTGTTGATATTAAATATGAGTTTTAGTTTTAAATCAACAAGTTTAGAATATGATATATTAAATCCAATTTAATTCATCATTAATTCTCCAATTAATTAACTCATACTTAAAAATCATGATTTGCACTCTAACTGCACATCACGATCACTTAATTGTAAAAAATAATCAAGGTGGTTTAATCTTGATAGAAATTTTATTAGTGTAATTTATTTTCTTTATTATATGACATCTAATCAAACTTAAATAATAGATAAGTGCCTCCTTTATATGATTTGTTATTTATTAGTTATTTCTATTAATTATGGATATCAATGATGTAATAAAAGACACTCTTTTATTCATCCATCGAATCTTATAAGGATTTTTCTAATGAATATTAATTGTGTAACATCCTCAACCTATTTACATTTTAATTATGATATATTTGCATATATGCATCACATGACTTGAGCATGAATATGTACAGTATAACATTTAAGGTATTTGAATATGAATATGATGTTTTACATAGTTGCATGACAAATTGTCATATATTGTGTGCATGTTATAATATATTAAATAAAGTTATTTTAGAACTTATTAAAAGTATAAAGAGCATATGGGGATTGATAGATAAATAGACAAAGATGATGAAGAAATGAAGAACAGAGACTAAAAGAGAAAATTTAACTTTCAACCAATAGGAATGAGCCACCATAATTTTGTCCTATTAGAATAGACATATAAATTAAATTTCTCTCCTTTTAGGATCAAATTATAAAGGAGAAAAGGAAAAATATTGTAGAAGAAGGAGAGAAAAAAAAAAAAAAAGAAAGGAAGAAGGAAAGAAAGAAGAAAAAGAAGAAAAAGAAGAAGAAGAAGGAGAAAAGGGAGAAAAAGAAGTTAACTAGGAAGAGATCTTAAGGTTTTCTAACTTTAGTGAAAGTGATGTGATTTTATATATTGTTCCTCCATGAATTTCTCCTCCATGGCATAATAATCATGAGCAATTAGTGGGAGTTATAAAAAAAAAAATTGTAGTTAAGATTCATGTGTGAGAATTTATTGATAGTGAATATAAGTTGGATTTCCTTAATTTTGTTTCCATGACAGACTATTGTACTTATAGTTTCATAGTCCTAGAAGATGAATAAGGCAAAGTGAAAGGCATAATGTTATGTCCCATCTAAATGCCTATAAAATAGTTTTTCCAAATAAGTTCTGTGTGAAGAGATATAATTCTTTGATTGTGACTGATTCCTTTGAGACTTGTTCAACTATTAGTTATGTTTTCCATGAACTTCGTGGGCTTAAAGTGGAAATTAGGCAAAGTGTAAAACTTCAAAGTTATAGTTTTATGTCTTGTCTAAAAATTCTTGTAAAGTAATTTTGCTTTAATATTTTGTGTATTAAGAGATATGACTCCTTGATTGGGACTAATCTTGAACCTATTCATGCCAATAAAGTTTAAGATTGACTATTTTTTTTGAGGACCTTTAAAGCTGAAATAGAGAATGTGTAAAGCATGCAAAATTTTTATTTATATGTTAAATAATTGATCCCAAATCCTTTTTTTCAATTATACTTTTACATTTTGAGATATGACTAAGTTTACTGAACTATTTAGCGTATAATCACATATGGAATAAAGCAAATTTCTAAAATTCACCATAAATTGTGTAGTACATATTTTGGGCTGAATTTTGGATGTGTTGTATCCATATATGTCTAGTTTAATTGAAAAAAAGAATTAGGTCATTTTGGAATTGTGGAGAAAAAGTTATTATAGAAACAATTTACTAAGATTATGATATTTTACTGAGCATATATGCATAACGAGATGAAAATTATACTTTATCATCATGGATTGATTTGGTGTATTGAAATAGGTTCTCGAAACATTGAAGATAATATTGAAAATAAATTAAGACCATCTATGGCTTAATAGCTTGAAGGAGAAGGTAAGTAAATAACAAATAGTACTTAAATATGTGATTGGTTAAATGCTATAAACTTATACTTGATGAATTGAACTGTTGTTTGATGAGGTGATACTGATGAATACTTTGATGAAAGGATTGTTATATTGTTAAATTATTTATTTTTATGAGATATTGATAAATTGTGATTTGAGAATAAAAGCATGAGGTGATCTGATTTGCAAAGTTGATGGGTGTGACTATTAGTCATTATATTGCCATAATTTTGATGGATTTATAAATGATTTGCTCAAGGACTAATACTTGATATTGTTGAGCAAACAATAATATTTAATAGTCTGCATGACAATAATATATGATAGTCTATGTGACATAAAATTATGATCATTCTAATCCTATTATTAAAAATAAATCAATATAATAAAATGAAGTCATACTTTAATTTCTACATTTTGCATACTGATGATTCGAAAATAATATTGAAAGTTGTGGCAGCCAACTAATGACGGCAGACATTTGCCAAGCGATCGTGGCAAGAAGGCAACCATGATAATGGTGGCTAGAAGTGACAATGGTAGTTGCTAAAGCCAATAGCCATTGCAGGAGTGGTGCCTGCGAGTGGAAAGGATAAGTTGAATAGTGGGTGTGGTGATTAGGAGTGGCGAGAGTAAAAGAATAACAACGGTAATGTAATTATATGATTACGCACACTTTTGTCTGTATTCCACATTATGTGAATTAAACAATGATGATTCAATGAGGTAAATGCTATTGGTAAATGCTATTACATTACAATAAATTTAATTTAATAGCAATTACATTACTATTTTAATTATGGCCTGTCAAATATAGGCATAAAATCACAAACAATTCCGCAAGTACAACATCAAGCATGTGTTCGACACGCTGACCACCATGGGAGAGAGTTACTCCGGCCAGTTTGTTTCCAAGCACCCAATGTTATAGTCCAGTCAAGCAATTAAGATCAGTTGTCACAGCAACCAGGAAAAGGAAGAGCTCAAGCAGTCAGCCAAGGCAGATGCTTCAGCACCCCAGAAAAGTGTGCACATTCGACTGGGAGCTCTGGCATATGAGATCAGCACATCCGCCAGTACCAACTGCCACTAAGCTCTTGATGTCAAGAGCCAAAACCACTCCATCTAAAAGAACAGAAAATCTCCAGATGTGGTGATGAACAATCTTATTTAGGAAGCAAAAAAAAAAACAAGAACAAAGAAAATTTAGGAGGAAGCCAAGAGAGGGGTAATCACCCCTGATCTGGATACTAAAGAGTTTTGCTATCTCTAGGAACATAAATGCTAACTTTAGAGAGTTGTGGAAAGTTGAAATACGTATGTTAGTTCATCTTGTCTTCCTCTCTGCAAACTTCTATAGCTTTTAATCCAGTGTAACTTTAGATCATTATATATCACTAGGCACTTTGGTTGACTTTCCAGTTCTCAAATTCTGCACAACTTATCATGAAAGAACTTGCGTTTCTATGACCACCGCCACCAAATTTCTGCAAACAAGCCAAGGCATTTAACTCTTTCAACTACTACCAGTAAACGTTAGCTTGTCATAAGACAGCAAATAAAAACAGAAAATTAGAGAGAGGACCATTAAACACCTTAGAGATGGGTGTTGTGTCTTCACTAGGCAAACTTCTCAAGCTAATTTTCAGGAACTGGTCATTTTCAAGCGCTGGAACCCTGTATACAACAGCTCCAATTGCCCTGTGATGATAAATATACACTAAAAAGTAATTAGCGGAAGAATCTAAATAACGACATCTAATTGAAAAAAATTACAAAATGCTTGTAAATTTTATTTTCTAGAAAAGCTCAACAAATTCCAAGACAAGCAAAGAAAAGTAACAGAACTCCATGCGTGATCGAATTGAAGAAAGAGCTCAGTACAATTAGAACATAGAATGAAGTCGACTGAATTTCACACATCCTAGCAGAGAAACACCTTATGTGAAGGTCATAGGTAGTTCACATCCAAAAGCATCCGTCCTTGAAGGAATTTTTGTAATTTCTAGACTTGATAGAAGCCCTCTTGATGAAATCAAGCTCCCAGTCGAATCCCATGGTAAAAGCTAAATATCAGTGGGGCACCTTGTCTACTGACAAAAGGAGTGGCATTCAGATAAATATTTATTGAAATCTCTGTCAAGCCTAAGTCATTCTGATCTCATTTCCTGCTGTCTCTACACTCCTCTCAACTGCAACCCAAAGTTCCAAGTAAGACCAGTAGACCTAAAAGCCAACTCAATTTTGATTGTTATTACCACAGCAAACTATAAAATATGTCCTTTGTGGTTATTTGGAGTTTAACTATATTTGCATGGTTTCAACTTGATCTTTATTTTGTTTTGTTTTGTTTTAGTTTATTTTATTTGTTGCTAACGTAAATTCTCCTCTACAACATCATCCTCAGCATCACCTTTTTGTAGGTAGATGGTCCTGATTGCCTAACAATACCTTCAAGGGAGGCTCCCACACCATCTCAATGTAAGTTTTGTACCTCTGGCAAAATGTGCTTCACCATCCTTTGCATTTCTTACATCTCCAGGTAAGGGTGTCTACTCTTCAGTTTGAACCAAAAAAATGAACCGAATTGACTGGTTCAGTTTGACCAAATTTAGAATTTGATGCAGATCAGTTTTATTTAAAAATTGTTGGTTAATTCAGTTCAGTTCGGTTTTGAAAAACCAAAATTGAACAAACCAAATTAACCAATTTTTTATTAAAAAAGAATTTTTTAAATAAATGATATAGTTCTATGCTTAAAAATAAATTAAATATACTCTATTAACATGTAATAAGTTTTATATGTATAATAATTGAATTAGTAAACATTGCTAACCTCAACTTAAAATCATGGCTTTTGGCAGCCAACCGGTGTCCCAATTCACTCCTCAACTCTGATAATGAATCTGCATTAACAGCCTAAAATTAGGAGAACAAAGTCAGAAAATTATTTTCATTTTGTTTCAGTTTTAAGCACTATACAACTAAAAATACATTAAAAAGCAGTGAAAATAAGCTTGCCACAGAAGATGGGATATTCAGGCTATACCTGCATTAGACGCAGTAAAAATGTAATCATGTATGGTTTTTTGCTATAGTTGCATTAGCTTTATAGCCTATACTTATGTGATTGGGCAATAGTCTTCTTCCAAGGAGAAACTAGATAAATAGATCTAAAATGCTCAAAAGTGCATTACAAGGTCTGTATAACCTACAAATATAAGCTTACAAATATGCAAACCTCAAAGCAAAAAAGAACCGGACAGGCTACAACAAATTATGGAAAATCTGTGAAAGTTGACATCATGATAACATGTTCTTCAATCATCAACAAAACTCTAGAAAGGATGTCCCCAACAAAGCAATGGAAAAAGTACAAAAGAAAAGTGTATCACATGTGCATAATACCAGGCAATGTCCAAAAGCTCCAATCCCAAGAGAAATTTCATATGATCGATCAAGGGTGTTTTCTATTAACTTCTCCTTCACTGATAAGCTCATCATCCCTTGAGCAATGACAGACTCCAGATCCAAAGAAAGTAACTGCCATAGTTAATTAACGTTTATTGATTTACATAGCTATTAAAATAAATTGCATGTTATCTATAAAGATAAACATCTAATACCTACTCACATACATGAGTGCAAACAATTATATTCAAACTATTCTTGTGTTATTTGGGAAATAAAACATAAGGGAGCCTTTTTCCACCACAACTGATTAAAAAAGTTCTGTTATTCATGTGGAACTCTTCATTACACATACCAGAAATGATCATGTGTGTGCGTCCATCCACACATCTCTTCATATGCAAATCCACATAAATGAGTACTTAACAAATTTTAGTTTGGAAGGGGTAGAAGAGAATTAAAGGAAAATTTACAGATTATATTATCTAAATTCACACTCCTTGTGTGAATGTAACATATATAAGCATGTGTGTGACATAAGTGAGTGCAGTGGTCTTACGTAACAACGATGAAGATATTACACACAAAGATATTTTCCACTATGGGAAGACATTTCATATGAACAGTAGCCAAAACTTTCATATAAACAGAATAAAAATTATGAATTGTAATTGATACTGAGATCATTAACAAAGGCCCATTCTTGCATATCAATGAAGTGGCATTTGTACTATATATTCAGATCCATGAATTCGTTTGGTTTGTTAACACCTATTTATTTATATCTATTATTTTTCCCAAAAAAGTGGTCTGAACCATCACGAGATAAGGTTATCAGTTCAAACTCCACCAAGTGATGCATAATGGGAAATAAAATATTTTACAAATGTAGTCTGTTTGAGAAAGGGAAAGTGTATCAAATTTAATGTGAACCTAAGTTTCAATTTTCTATAAAGAGAGAGAATGCTCTACCACTGCTCCAAGTTCAAGGTTTGCTTTGCTAGCATAGTTTTGGCTAAATGTCAAAACATACTGAGAAGTCACAGATTTAAGTAACTAGGCCAAGATAAGGAAAAACATTTAATGTAGGAAAATGCTTAAGAGCTTAGAGTTGTTAACAAAGTGGGTTTGGAAAATCCAATTGTTGGGAGCGACTAGCTGTTTCAGTTCCTATAATTGGACCAAACAGATTTTTGATTGCATACTTAATATTTTAATCAGTAGCTAATAATAGTTGCGTGATTTAAAAAAGGTTCAGTAAGAAGTTTCAAACTATCATCTATTTGTTGTAATATCTTGCAAAAATTTTCCCAATCCTTAACATTTCTTCTATGTAAATCTATTATGGAATCATATTGCTTATAATTTGTCGACAGCAAGAAACAATTCTTAAATATCATATGTAATGTTTTAAGTAATAAGGATATTCATTTTTGTAGATAAAAGAAATAATTTATTATGAAATTCTAAGGAAAATTGAAATAATTTATTATTAAAATCTATGAAAAATTATTACGGATATTAATATTCCAGCTATTTTTCAATTTGGAAAAGTCACCCAATGAAAATTTGCACGGCATATGATAAATCATTATTATAAGTCTGGCATTCAAAGTAATAGCAACAAATACTTGTATAGTTTTAGTAAGTAATTAACATTCAATAGCTATCAGCTACCACTAACAAATGCCAATTACTAACAACAGCCATCAACACTAGCTGAGCTACAAGTATGCAATTTGGTTGAAAACTAAAGAATTCCAAATATAATGATGCAAAATTTGAAAGAGGGAAAAGATGGCATAAGATAAAATGAGCTTAAGATGAATGCAAGTTTAACAAATTTTAATTTAAAAAAAAAAATCCCAAGATACAAAGAAATAGCATGTTAAAGAATGCAAGCACCCGTGAAAGGTGAGGAATGGACCAAACGAAAAAGCCAGCAATTATAGTTTAAAAAATCAACTTTGCAATACAAAAAATCAAAGAGCAACATAAAGAAAATTGAAAGCAAAAGCAAATATCGGAATATTACTTGCTGAAACAGGGACGGGTTTGATTGGACATTATATTCAAGGTTCAAATCTTTCAACCCACTATTAAAAGCTTTACTATTTTCAAGCCTCCACCGCCAAAGATCTCCATCTTCTATGTATTCAAAAAGCGGCCTAAGACGATTGAACTCACTGACTGCATTGTGATTAGAAGACCCTAAAAGCTTTTCCTTGAAATAATCGTACGCAATGGTAGCGCCACTCCTTTCCATATCTATCACTGCATTCACATTCTTACCAATTGAAGTTTGTCCGCCGCCCAGCATCTCCAGTGCTGTTTTGTGGTGATCCAATATCACCATTCTAACGATAAAAAATATCGGGAATTAAAAAACAAATATACAGCAAGAAAGAGAGATAAAATTAATTTGGGAAAAACCTGTCAACTTTGGAGGAGATTTGGTCCACAAACCCAGAAGGTCCAACAAAATCAAGAAGATAAACATCGGTAATTTCATAGAGCGGAAGCTGGTCGGCCTTGATGGGATTGTAAACAGTGTTGGGAAAGAATAGTACCGGAAGAGAAGTAGCAGAGAAGTAAAGATGAGCTGCCAATGCAGCGAATGCACCGTCTGGGCATGGATAATGGTATATTATTGCCGATTTCTTCACCAAACTTCGGCCCACGCCTATAGATGCCATTGAACTCTCTGTTTCTCTCTACCCGTTATTTCCAATTCCTTAACAGCCGATAATGACTCGTATGAATTTGAAAATTAGAATTGTGATTGTTTATTTTTTAAATATTTATTAATAAATATAAAAATTTAAAAGAAAAAATTCTAAAAGCATTTTTTATACTTTGGGCTCTATGGGCGCGAATAGGGATTACACCTCAGCCCTACCGACCCGCAGAGCATCGTCAAAATGGATTCTCGTAAAAAACTGAAAAATGAAGTATATTTTGTCTTGATAAAAAAACATATTATTTAAAATTTTTAAATTTATTATATTTATATTTATCAGATGTAGATATATTTTTATATGTTATATTTTTATATATTAATTTACAGTATAAAATATTTTTATTTTATAATTTAATATAATTATTTCTAAAAACAGTTTTAAAATAAAAAAAATTATCCCATGGAGATTTCTTTTTTCTTTTTTTGAAGAAATCTCGAGATTTCTTGGAAAGGGGAGGTGTAGGAAATTTTGACATCAAGACGGCAAGAGAGGGAAAAGGAATTCTGTTGCAATTTCTAATTTCTTAATCCATAATGATTAATTTTTAAAAATAAAAATTATGATTTTGAAGATTGAAATTTATTTTTTATTTTTAAATATTTATTAATAAATATAAAAATAAAAATTATTTCTAAAAGCATTTTTATATATTTTTTAATTTAAATTAAAAAAAACGGTTGCTTTATTAATTTTCTCCTGAATACTAATTGTCCTGTAGGGAGAATTAATCCTAAATGCATACTAAAGTTTAAGGATGAATCTAAGATTAAAATATACAGATTAAAAATTTTATGAAGTATTTAAGCATTATAATTTAGATAAGAATAAATTATTATAAAATTACAAAATTAGACATATTTTTTAAATATATCAAAATTTTTATTTTTTATTAATAAAGCACATATATTTTTCTTTTCTTTTAAAATTTATTTCTGTTAGTTATCTTAATATTTATAATTAGTCTAATTTTTTATTTGAATTAGAATAATATATTTTATTTTTACTCTATTTAGGTCTTTTTTTATTTAGCAATTTTTCAATTTGTATTGATAAAAATATTTTATAATTTTGAAGTAATAAAATTAAATTTTTAAAAACTTGATAAATATTAAAATCAATAATTTTCTCAATCTACATATTATAAATTATTTTTATTAATAACAAATAGAAGATAAATATTTTATATTATTTTAAAAATAGACTTAAATAAATTGAGAATGAATTTTATCTATACTAGACCTAATTAGATCTAAAAAATCCCTACTATCTAAATTATTTAAAATAATTAGATACTAGGTATTTAGTTCTTAAATATTTTATTTTTTAGATTAATGAAAAGTGCAAAAAATTTTATATACTAAGAAAATTTGATTGATGTCAATTCTTTTCTCAAGTTTCTTGAATATTCAAATTTGCTTTTTATGCTTCTCACAATGGAGAATGCAAATATTAGAGTTTGGACACAAATATTTCGGTTTCAACGGCACATTAGCAGCACTATTCCACTTTCCACACTTCTCACCTCACATCGGTCGTAGCAATACTTTTAAAATCGAATCAGTCAATAAACTGATCAATTGATTAGTTTATGAGTCGATGAATACGATTGATCTGATTCAACAAGTTTAATAATAAATAAAAATTAAAAAATATTATTAAAAATATATTTAAAATATTTAAAAATAAAAAATTATTTTGAAAATTGAATCAAACCTAATCAAACCAATGAATTTATCTATTTGATCAGCTAATCTGGTCTAATTTTCAAAACACTAGTTCATACACTTTTTTATACTGTATTTGGGAAAGAGAAAAAGGGTGGAAAAAAAAAAAAGAGAAAAAAGAAAAGAGGATGAGAAATATGATTTTCATTTGTTTGGTAGTGTTAGACTTTATTTGGGAAAGAGGGAAAGAGTAGGAAAAGGAAAAGAGGTGAAAAATACCATTTTCTCCCGTTTGGTTGTAGTGTGGAAAAGATAGAAAATGAATTATACACAGTAAAAGTTTTCTCTAGGACCCACTAAAACTAATCTCTTGTTTTTAGAGAGAAAATGAGGGAAAAAGCTACAAATTTCAATATTTTTTTGATACAATTACAAAACTATTCATCACTCTAACTTTTTTAATTTCCTATTTCATCTTTGTTTCTCTTTCCTTCCGTTTACAGACGTACATAATTTTTTATTTAAAAATTTTTAATAATGTATAGAATTTCAATATCCATATATATGTAAAATATTATAGGTTCAAAAAGAATATCAAAAATTTTTTTAAAAAAAACTTGAAATATATAATGAATTAAATATAAATGAACATTATGAAAGT
>CATIWR010007554.1:0-13244 GCA_949677035.1 Omphalea diandra | reverse complement strand
ACCTGTTACCAAGAATGGAGTGCAAATGGATGATAAGCTCTTCTTCTTGAGGGGAAAAGGCACCTCTTTTAAGGTCAGGTCTCAAATAGTTAATCCAACGAAGACGACAACTCTTTCCACATCTCTGCAAGCCAGCGTTCCAAGCAATATCACTCCAGCAACCTTGTCCATTTGTTAACATATACTTGATGAGCTTCTCATCTTCCTCAGGTGACCATAACCCTTTTCTTAGCTTAGCCTTATTGCTACTATTGTTCACTCTCTCTGCTGCTTTCCCCGTTGGATCCGGCTTTCTCATATTGTTAGTATAGAATGGATAGATAGTTTTGGATTGTATCTTTTTTTTTTTTTCAACTTATTTGATGGGGATAAGAGAAAGCTATATAGCTAAATGATATATTTGTATGTTAAAAAAGAGAGAGAGGGAGAGGAGGAGGCTTCATGAAGTGGTAAGAGTGATGATGATGGTGACGGTTGTGGGGTTTGCTTTAGAATATGAATATGGAGAGTGAGGATTATTTTGTTTTGTTTTTGTTGTTGGTTGATGGGTAGAGTGGAAAACGGATTGGAGGGGGACCTATATATCGCTTTGTAGAGATGGTTGGTCTTCTTGTGTTTGACTCTATCTTGTCTTTTTCGATGCATTTTTCTTCACTCATAAGGTAATCATCATGTGTACATGAGACACAAACAATTTTGCTTCCACTTCACATAAATGATCATGCCTCTTTCTTTCTCTCTCTACCTAGGTTCGTTCTTCTTTTTTCTTTCTTTCGATAATTATGGGTACTTTTATATCAATTTATATGTTATAAAGTTAATAAAATTATTTTTTTCGTAAATATATAAAAATATATTTCTCTTGCTCAATTCATGCATTTAAAATTGATAAATATATAAAAATATATTTCTCAAACTCAATTCGTGTATTCAAAAATTACTCTTAAATATAACTATACAAATATTAGCTAATTAAGCTAATTTTTGGATGTCTATAGGTAGCTAGCTAGATATATAGTGTATATTTTAGAAACACATGTGGCTTGAGAAAGAGAGAGAGTGCAATAAGTACTTTTAGGACTCTTTCCTTTCTAGCTATAGAGAGCAAAAAAGTTGCATGCTTGTCTGTTAGTACATTTGTTTCAATTTATTACGTGACAGTATACCTTGAATAACATTCAAGCATGTCTCTCATTGTAATGAACTAACAGCCTAACTAGCATGCTTTACAAGCAAATTTACGGGCTCTTCTTTTTCGTGCTAAGACAAGGGTAAGAAAAAGTAGAACTACACTTGCTTGCATTAATATCCTTTATTTTGTTTTTTTTTTGTTTTACCAAAATTTCACTTTCTATATACGAAGAAAATGAGGTGTAATGTCTCTCATTTATGAAAATAAAAAAGTGGGTTGATATTTTAGGATCTCACAGTATGTCTGAATTATATTGATTAACACGCCTTTACCAAATTACCACGGTTTTGTGAATGAGTGTGTTTTGTCCCTAACTCGTGTATTTGTGTTAGTATATATTAATAAAAAAAAATAAATGAAGAAAAAGCACCGAGTGAATTTAGGATTAGAAATGACTGCAAAATCTATTTCTGTTAAGAGGTAGTATCTCAAGTTGGAATTTTATTAGACGGGATTAGGAAAATTATAGAAAAGGGGAGACTATTCCGATCATATAAACATGTATGAATATAGCTCATCTAATGACAAAAGGGGGGAAAAAGTTGAGAACATCACTGGCCATGGGAATATAAAGTGAAGATTGCACCAATTTGAGACATTAAATATGCATGCAAGTGACAGAGATATTGATGATATAGCTGAACAAGTTTTTAGAGACCATATATCCTATGTAACGCAGTATAACATGTCCACTTCATGTTAATTTACTATTAGCAGTAATTAAATTAAAACGGTAAAGATTGGTAGATATTGGTAACATCATTCAGATTGGCATAATATTGTAATAGATAAATTTCCAAAGGTTTTCTTTTCATTTTCAATTAGGACGTCAGCTTGTCTTCTAAGGCTTAGATGTGTAACTTTTTATTCACAATAAAATATCAGATCATCAATTTCCTATCTGTCAAGTTTTCTGATTGTCCCCAAAATTTTGAGTCTTACACATGCAGATGCAGAATACCTGGTTTCCATCTTCGTCTGGCTTCTGCTAGTAGTCTAACATAATTACAAGATAAATTTTATATTGCTGGCTCCAGTGTAAGGTAATGTACGCTTCTCTTATTTGCTAAGAAACGGTCAAAAATAATTTTTCATAAATTTGCTATACCCATTATAGATAACTCGGCTACAATTATTACGATTTATAACTTTAGATATAAATCTTGAGTTCAACACAAATATTTCAAAAAAGAAACTATTATGAATCATTTTCAAAAAAAATTATCAGTATTCCATCAACATAAAGCAATGACCTGATCTAGACAGGTATATTTCTATAATATAATTAAGTTTAAAATACCTTGGCGGCAGGTTCAGAATTCTGGTAATGAAGTGATCAACAAGCTCCACATCAAAGGAAAACAAAAAAACAAGATCAAATCAAGAATTAATGTATATAGCCATATATATATATATATAAGGTTGAAGAAAATCCCAAAGACCCATCTTTCATTTTCTTATGTGCTGTCAAGTTTATCTTCCTGATTTGCAATTCCCTTTCCCTACCTAATCCCCACATTTCCCTACATGCCTCCTTCTTCTTTTCCTACGTGGAAAATTTTTTCATGTATCATAGAAAATACTATCAAAATTTCAAAGTCATGGTCCCATCCAAGCAAATATTATCATTATTATATATAGCCTTGGTCAATTCTTGAAAAATATAGAACAGGGTAACAACAGTTGTTCAAAGTTGATTAGGACAAGAAGCAGATTTTAAGGGAAAAAAATGATGAGAGTGGAAAACTGTCAAGTTACTCAAATGGGTTCAAAAGCATTCTCTTTTATATATATATATATATATATATATATATATATATATGTCTTGAAAAAATCCATATGATAAGGCTATCCTAAGCAACATATATGTATAAATGTATTGCTCTACTTTGTTAAGAAGACAAGAAAGACCACGTAGCCCAAAATAGTAGTTAAGCTTTGTATCCAGAATTGCACATCTTTGTCTGTCCTGATATGTATGTGCAGTGAAACGTGGTTGTGTAGTATTTTTTTATAATCAAATTATGACTTGGAAAGCAAAAAAGAAGTCATGAAAACCATGCAAAACCCAAAAAAAAAAAAAAAAAAAGGAAAGGATATGCTTGTCAATTCTAATTTTTTACGAGTCTTTCAACTTCGGCTTTCTTTCTTCATGTACGTGGAACACATCCATAATTTTTAAAGCTGGCAAGCAAAACGTGCAAAAGACAAAGTGAAAGAAAGTATTCTTCCTTTTTGTGGCATCAATGCCAATTCATTCAGCTGGGAGTGCAGCAGATTTTATGTGCGGTACATGGGGTCTAGCCAGAGTGGACATACATACTCTATATATATATATATATATATATATTCAATCACTAAATTATTAGTCTAACAGAAATGAAATAAAAATAAATTAAAAAATATTTAAATATTTTAATCTAATGACAATATAGAATTACTTTTATAAATAATAATGAGTTTTAAAGATAAATATAAATTATAAAAATTAAATATAATTTATCATATTTATTTCATATTAAATTTCATTGAATATTGAAAATAGCATCAACATTTATTTGGTTGTAATGGCATTGAAAAAGAAATGTTATACGTACACTAGGGCTTTCAAGCATTAATGATTGTCCATAATAGTGTATACTATGATTTCGCGATAAAAATGACTTCATCAATTAATATACGAGCTTAAATTTTACTAATAATATATTGAAGGGATTATAATTTAACATTATTGTTTAAAATATATTTATAAATATTAATAAAATTAAAATATTCATTGCATAAATAAATAATATATTTTTTTACACATTATTTTTTAATCTAATTTTATTGTTATTTTTAATTAAATAATTTTACATTTTAAATTAATAGAGTTATAATCACTTATTAAATAATTAATTTGACAAATATGATAAATTATCTTCTCAAATAAATTCTAAACTTAACAAATGACAAATTATCTTTTCAAACAAACTCTAAAATCGAAACTATATATATATTTATATATATGAACTAATAAATTAGTTTGCTTATACTCTAGCAACCCCCCACAACCAAGTACCAATGGAGACTAAATATTATCTCATAAAAAACACCATTGAATGATGTGAACATATATTGCATTACATGCAGATTATTATTTTGATGCAACATAATCATATGTAATAATTATTCCGATTCTTTATCTATCATAACCTGTAGCTTCACGCGGGTGATCATTCTATTATATATATATATATATATATATATATATAGTGCAATAAGTTGGAAAATGGGAATAACTTTTTCTTTTTTTAAAAAAAATAATAATAATACAAGACTAAAGTTCAAGATCATTCATATTTCCTGAAGAACCTTGACAAAATCCCATGATACAGCATCTGACGTTTGTGGCACACAATTTGACTACAAACTGGCCTAGATAAGTTAGTTTTCGCACCCTTTGGATACTCTTGCTCTTTAAAAACACATCATCATAAGGTGCAGTTTTCAGTTTCACAGCCTATTTATATTGTATGACCATGAGAAATTTGTAATAATTAGGTCCTCTTGATCTTGGAAAATGTTCCAGTCTCAGAGAAGTAGTTACTCTGGGTTCCACTGCCAAGTTGGTGTGCGTAAGCTTGCGGATTTGTGAGCTCGATCCCCTGTCAAAAGAATATGGTAACTAAAATCAGCAATGACCAAGGAATATATAATTATGTCCAAATAATGACACTCATATACCTAACAATTTCTGCAAGTTCCTAAAAAATGGAGAGGGTAGTAGGCACTACAATACAAGAACTTTGCAGTCTTCCTTCAACCAGACATGGCAATTCACAGCATTGCAATAAAAGTTAATATATTCAATGCCATGCCATAATATTTAAAAGACAGAATCCAACTAGTTCTCTGGCCGCCCTCCTCTCTCCACCCACCCCAACACCCCATACGTAATATTCAAATCAAGAACTATCTTAACCCCATCCTACCCCTTAATTACCCATAAAGTCAAAGACAAGGAGCAATCCAAAATTGAATAAGACTTCCAGTTTTACTAAAGAGACAATGAGTTAAAATCATAAAATGACCAAGCTGAAATATAGAATTATGATAACCATATTTTCATTACAGAAATAGCCAGGTAAACTGCTACACTATATGGCCAATCTTTCGAAGCCGTTACTCTGATTGATAGTCATTCTGATGCAAAGACTTGCTCGACTTGGCAAGAACCTGCCCAAAGCCACAAGGCCGTGTCTGACAGTTTCACAAAGACCCTATACACTTCACCTCCTATCTTTGCTAAGGAAGGGTACGTGGTAATGAATATAAATTTTTTGATATATCGATCTGACCATATAGATGATCAGCTAATTCTGCTGTTCACAAGCTTGGAAGCCCCTAAAAAATAACACTGACAGCAGAAATTCATAATGAAGTGATGAGTTAATACAAACCTGCACAGGTGTAAATGCCAGACTTGACGTCAGACCAGAAGTAGCACCACTACTTCCATAATTCTTCTCCTTGAATCTAAAACCAAAAGCAAGAATATAAGCACAATATGACGGAAAGAACTGAGGAAAAAAAAAATCGAAGCTCATCAACAAAAGAGGAATGAATAAACTTACTTCTTAGCAACTTTTGCAGCAAGTTTGCTCTGACCAATGGAAACACGCAGCTTCCCACTCCCAGCTTGACCAAGCATTCCATAACCTTCCCCCAGTCCATCACCTATTGTCAAAAATTATATTGACTGTTAGAAATGCAGCTTCGAAACAAATTCTTAATCCACCATACTTGACGAATCTAAACCTTAGTTCCAAGCTAGTTGGGGAAAAAGGAAGAAGAGAAGGAACAGATAGAAAGAGAAAAAAATTGTCCCATTTTACACAAATGAACAATTGAAATTTTTTTATGGATTTGATAAGCAGCACATAAGACGGTAGTTGAATCATACACCTGGATAACTGAACCACTCTAAGCTCATGCTCAATCAAAATGCTTGCCAATTGATTATTCACAGTGTCATTTGTCCGTAATCACAGTAGATAAATGCAATGGATCAATCTAGAAATTTTAAGGAGCTAAAGAGATAAATTTACCTAACGAACTCTCTTCAGGGACACCAAATTGCATTCTATTGGCAAGCTTCCTCATGTCTGTTATAGCGTATCTGAGAAGACACAGAAAAGTTACGAATAAATCCAAAGGAAAAAATAACAATGATAATAACTAACATCACGTGCATTACCTTTCCTTCATCTTTCTCAACCGCCTACCACCCCTCTTTTTCTTAGGCTCAGAATCAGGAACTGGAAGTGGTTTAGGTTGCTTTGCAGGAGGAGGCTCTTGCCATTTTTCTATTTTCCTACGAATCTCTTCCCGAAGAGTTCTTCCAGTGTTCCCTGATGGATCCCCCCTGGTAGAATCTACACGTGCTGCAAGTGTTGATTTTGCAGCCAAGAGTCGGCAGGCACGCATTCTCAAAGCAGGTGGTGT
This sequence comes from Omphalea diandra, assembly GCA_949677035.1. Taxonomy (NCBI): domain Eukaryota; kingdom Viridiplantae; phylum Streptophyta; class Magnoliopsida; order Malpighiales; family Euphorbiaceae; genus Omphalea; species Omphalea diandra. Next base: position 6,565 of record CATIWR010007554.1, on the reverse strand, counting down.
GGTTTGAAATACCTCTGTTTGTTCAATATAACCTACACGAAATTGAGATGTTGCCGTGGAAAACCCTGCAAGGTTCTTCTTCTTGGCACCAAGAAGCTGAACATTACAAGCAGGCATCTTGGCTAATGCTGAGAGACCACCAGCTGTCCCCATAAGCTTTGCTGCGACAGCACTCCCAACAATTGCAGAAAGATTTGGTGCAATGTATCCCATTCTACTCTCTACAAAATCAAAAACCTTTTTCTTTGCAGAGTCAAGTGCAAGGGCTCGATCACATGCGTCAATTGTCTTTTGAAGGACTTCCTCCTGAAGTGGTTTGCCGCTCGTTGTAGATGCTGTCACTGAAACCACCATGATAATAGCTGAAGGTAAAAGCCCTTCCAGGTCTACAAGGGTCAAATCCATCTCATTCCCAATCTTCTTCACCACACGAGCATAATCAATAGGGTGATGCACAAGAGATTCGAGCTCTGGAAATTTGAGCCGATATTTGTCACGGATGAAATTGTGGATTATAATAATTTCATTTTCAATATCAACCGATAAAGCATTGCAATCCACAATTAGTTGGTATTCAGGGTCATCTTCCAGTACCATTCCTTGATTTGAGATGTCAGAACCTTTCTCAAGAGCATCTTCCACTTTCTGTCAATTTAAAGAACATTTTAGCCATCAAAATTAATGTAAATATAGCAAAGCAAGAAATATCAAGTCAAATAGTAGGCCAAATCCATCTAGTAAACGCACGTATAATCAATGAAAGAGCAATCTAAATGGCTATGAACAAAACATGCAACATGACAATGAGCATGTTGCAAGATACATAAACAGACCTGCATAATATCATTATATCTCTGTGTTTTTTGCAATTTGGAGACACTATCCAAATCATCGTAATTAAGAGTTTCAAGGTCCACTAGATCCCGATCAACATCTTCTTCCATGTTTCCAACATCAACATCATCTTCCTCCTACAATGAAGAAGAAAATGATAAATAAGCATAAATAGACCATGCAACTGCGAAAAGCTATAATTATAAGTTATGAGATATTTTTAGCTATTCCAAAAAGCAGTTTAAGCACTTCTCAAGCTAATTCATTAGCTATTTGCAAAATTTTAGCTTTTCTCAAAATGAAGTTCTGGGCCCTAAAACTTGATTAAAAAATCTAGTCTCAATTAACAAAGAGGATTTATTTTTTTTTTTGCCCAAAAGTTGCCATAAACAGTACCAATGCCAATATGCCTACACTTAAACAACAATTCCTCCTCTCAAATAGCAAACAACTAAAATTACAGAACGAAGCACCTTTGCATTAACAAGTAAGAAAAAAAAAATTGAGATTAAAAAAAAAAGTATAAATAAACTGACAAGAAGATCAGCATCATTATCAGATAACTCGTCAAGATCCGCAAGAAAAGAATCAGCCAGAGTTGCCTGAAAAAAAGAAGACGAAAACTAATCATAAATCATAAATCTCAAAATTCGCAACTGAGTGATAACATCAGATGACATGATACTCATACTAACCATTTGTTTAGGTTGGGATTATTAAGCAGGGGACACGGCTAGGGTTTCCTCAAGCCAGGGGGAGATGCGAAGCGATTTGAGAGGACAAACTATAGGCCCCTTATGGTATGATTGTAAATGTGAAAAAAACACAGATTAAACCGACTTATCATCTGAGACGACATTAGGCTCAATTTTGATGAAACTACATTCATGTTTTGATTGGAGGTATTGCATTTTTTGTTTTTCTTTTTTTTGACATGGGAGGTATCGTCCTTAGAAGAAGTTGATTTCTTACCTCTTAAGTCTATTTAAAAACCTACCAATCACATGAAATATTACAATTAAAATATAATTATTAAATGCTAACAAAGATCTCAAAACTCAATTTTCATATTGATTAAGAAAAATATTTAACATTTAATATTTTATCAACTTATCATTTACAGTGTATTTTTTATTTATATTTTTAATTATATTTAATGAGAAATTAAAAATACTTTTTTAGTTTAATAATTAATAAAAATAAATTAAAAAGACTGCCAGAAAATATTCTTAATTTAATAAAATGGACATACATTTTGAGATATAAAAAAATAACGAATAACTTTTTTGAGACGGAAAAGTATTAAATAAGGTAAATTACAAATTTGTTGCCTGAAATTTTTAATTTTTTTATGATGATAGTTAGATTTTTTTTGTTTAATTAAGTATTTGAACGAGTAAAATCATTTTCAATGTTATATTTTTCTTCAATTTAAATAATCAGTGGTTGTCATATGAAAATCTATATGATCTGATATCACATTTTGTACATTATTTCAATTAATTATGTATGAATACATAATTTTTTTTACTCTAAATACATAATTTCTTCATTTCAAATTCAAATTTTATTTTTATCACTATAGATTTGTTATATACAAAAAGTAAATAAAAAATTGAACAAATTATGTATTTAAAGTGAAAAAAATTGTGTATCCAAATTTTAGATATATAATTAGTTGAAATAATATATAAATCTGGTACAATGTCAGATAAAAGTAATGAAGTTACAAATTTTATCCGTTCATATTAAAGAAAAGTACCACATTAAAAATGATTTTATTAGTTCAATCAGTTGATTGAAAAAAATTATATGAACATCAAAATAAAAAAAAATTAAAAAATTCAAACATCAAATTTATAATTTAACCCCATTAAATATGACCATTTTGATATAAAAAAAAAAGATATATTAAATATGACAATTACAGTAAAACTTCTCTGTACTAATACACTATAAAATTTTTCTGTACTAATACACTACATAGCAATAATCTTCATCTAATCATAAAAATTTTTTAGTTTCAACTTAAACAAGTTATAAAATAAGAATAAATCTCATATTGTGATAAATTATAATTTTTCTAGACCTATTTTAAAAGAATAATAATAATAATAATAATGCAAAAAAATGTTATATTATATTATATATATACATATACTAGTTTCTTAAAATTATATCTATCTCTTTTTATTAATATATTTGCATATTTCCAATGTTACGTAAATATGTGCAGTAGGTTTTTGAAATTATATTTAATCTTTTTTATCAATGTCTACTTGAATTTGACACATTTAATTAATTAATTAATGTAGTGCATATTCTACTCTATACCACTTACATTAGAATAATTAAGTTATAACTTTTTTATAATAATAAAATTAATTTAATTTCAACACTATAACTATAAAAGACGTTTAACTAAAATTATAATTATATTGGACATTCAGAGTCACATCATAATCCAGCTGACAGTCAAATTCAAATTAATGTATCATCATTTGAAAATTTTATTGAATAAATACACTTGGAATAAAATAGGAGAACCTGAGAGGTCAAAATTTGGTAATTTTCCATTCAAATAAATTAAATTTTGTTCAGCTAATCTAATCACACAACTTTGAGCATTTTTTTTTTCTTTCCTTAGCAGGTAGTACATTGAGATTTCTACTACCCTGTTAAAGATAGTTAGTATATTTAAAATTACCACAGATAATCCTTCACCTCTCGTGCAAACTGAACAATTGTAATAGTGTACATATGTAGCCTGCCAACTTTTATATATGGATCAAATAAACTGCATGAAAATTGAATACTGCCCTCTGACCATACGACAGCCTGCAAGTCAGAAGTCCTTTTTTGCTTCTTTTTCCTTTTTTTAAAAAATATTTTTCCTTATTAAAAATATATAAAATTAAATTAAATTAATAAAATTTCTAGTCAAATTAAGTCCAACCATATTAAATCAGTTATAAAACTCAAAACTAAATGAACTTATTTTTAAAATAATTGAAATACTCAAGCTTGGTTAAACTTGACTATTCATACAAAAATTTTTGTGATCTCAAATTTAAATAAAATTAAATTTTTTGTGACTATAGCTTTCAATTCTCCCCTATCTACCATGGTCAACTCCACAAATCTCTTCGCTATGCTATCTATGTGTCTTAACCTTCCATTCTCAGCCAACACAACTGGTACAAATGCAACAAAGAAAAAAAAAAAAAAAACACAAACTCTCAGAATATGACTAAACCCCATTCAAACATACATCAGCTGTCAGTAAACCAAAGTGAAATATGAGAGGAGAAAAGAGGTGATACTCAATACCAAACAAAAACATATAGTAACGCATAACAGATCCACCATTGTACCAGCTACACAAGAAAAAAAAAAAAAAACATGTCCAACATGATAAACTGCTTAAGCAAAAGACCTAAATTGAAAAAGAACAAATCTCTGACCACCAACAAGAAAAAGTAATGCATTGTAAGAGTCAATACTTAGACCTCCATTGGGACATAGCCTGGATCCCTCCACCATATCATTGTAACTCTATTCTATTTTTGCCTTTTCTTTTCATTTTTTTTTCTTTAAGAGAGTGAAGGGTTTATTGTTTCAATTCCAAGCATCTTACAATATAAAAAGAAACCTTTCCAGCTAACCTATCAAATCCATTCCAATTCCCAAAGAAATCACTTTAGGAAAGGAAATATATCTAGAGGCATTCCAGGTGGAAACTTTAATGAGTTTAGATATATTTTACCACAAATTACTGCATCTTCAATTTACTCTGCCCAATGGCCCTATATTCAAATAGAAATCTACTTGTGCTAACAATATACAAAAGGACTTAAGTTACAAGTTCAACAACAAAAAAGAACATTTGGTTTGATGCACAAAATATCAATTAACAGAGTCAATTCTTACCTAAAAAGTTCTTTGTAATATCTGAAATTTTAGCCTGAGCACAAATATCATTAATGGCCTTGACTCTTGTATCTGAAGGCACTGACAAGTCCTTTGTGAATTGAGAAAATGTAGGACTTTTCTTGGCAGCCTCCACAAGGTCAAGAATTTCAGACTCAACTTTGTCCAGTCCATTAGCCTTCTTGGCTGCAAGGTACAAAGCAGAGGCATAGTTTCCAGTTCCCCCAAACAAAGCAAGTGGCACCTAGATAACAAAGAGAATCATCAAAGAAAGATTGAAACAAAGAAAGAAAAGTGGCTTCCAACCTTTGGTGCCCTTAGCTCTGAATAAAGACAGAATGATGATTGCAAACTCATTCCAGTCCTAAATCCATAAGCATTCAATAACAATTATTCACTAACAATTCAATGTATGCAAGCTATATGTTCAATAATGTAGCCAGCTGTGGTATGAGCTCTGGAGACAAGCTAACCAAATTGCTGTATCAACATCATTTAATAATTTCCAGTCTTTAAGTACTACGTCAGAAAAAGTAACAAAACAACAGAGAAATATTCAGAGTCATCCAAATGGGTTACAAACATAGAAAAGACATTATCAAGTAAAAAGATAATCTTCATACAATTACCGTGTAAGTTATAGCATGAATAATCATAAAAAAAGAACAATAAGCACCAATTATTCTATTCTTCATTTTCTTTTTTCATTATCCTTTTCCTTTATCCATTTTGAGAGAGAGTTTCCTCTGTCCTTAAAGACCAATGATTCTCCAAAAACTACACACAGTACAAGAAGAAGCATCCTCTTATTCCATGTTCAAAAGATGGAAGAATCCAAAAATATACCAATCAGTCAACTCCGTCCCACTCAATGTCTATTCTACTGACACAAACACCGAGAACAGACTACAAAAATTCTAACTTCAATCATCTACGAATAATGAATACTCATGGGCAATGCACAAACAAGAATTCACACACATAGAAACCATATGTTTCATACACATTACCTTCACCTTAGCCTCTTGCCCTGATGCAGTAGCATAATCTTTTGAAGCCTGTCAGCCAAAAAAAAAAAAAAAAAAAAGTGCAACCTTTACACTATGTTTGGATGGATGGTTTGTAATGGATTCGAAGAGTTATTAATGGAATGGATTGGCTTAGAAAAAAAGTGTTAAATTATATTTATGTTTGGGATGGTAGGAATGGAAAAGAATGATTTGAAATTAATTTTGTTTGTTTGCACTAAAATGAAATGGAATGTTAACTTAAAAATTGACAAAAATACCCTTATATATACAAATATAATTTTTTTTTATTTTTTCATATATCAAATATTTAATATTAAAATGAAAATTTAATATTATTATTCAAAAATTATATTTTATTTTTATTCACCAAAAATATGAACAATTAATTTTTATTCACAAAAAAATGAAAAGGAAGCAAATTGCTCTAACAAATAACCAAGGACAAATGTGTAATTGTATGACTAAATAACCTTTGAACCAATGGAAACACCCCAAATTGGGGTGTTTCAATTTAAGGGTTTGGGTGGTAATGGATTGGTTTACCAAAACCTCTCAAACCAATCTATTCCACTCCAAACCCTTCTTTCCAAACACCAAAATATTTTACAAACCAATCAATTTCATTCCACTCCATTACAAACCAACAATCCAAACAATGTGTTAGACACCCTATAACGTTCATATGGTACAGAACTAACATCAGTAACTAATAATGCAAGAATAGGCAAAAACATTTACTCAATTTTGATGATAAATAATCACAAAATTTT
>CATIWR010007553.1:0-12187 GCA_949677035.1 Omphalea diandra | reverse complement strand
CCCCCCCCCCCCCCCCCCCCCCCCCCCCCCCCCCCCCCCCCCCCCCCCCCCCCCCCCCCCCCCCCCCCCCCCCCCCCCCCCCCCCCCCCCCCCCGTGACTCTCTGAAGATCCCATTGCCATCTCTACCATTTTGAGTGGGTGTATAAATACATGAAGACTGATAAAGAATCCCATTTTGTAACATATAGGAGTTAAAATCCTCGTAAAAATACTAAACTCTCTGTCCTTTGAAGTATGAGAGGACAGAATATAGATACAAAGTCTAGAATAAACTAATCCCTAGAGCCAAGTATCTGAATCCTAGAACTAAGCCTAAATTCATGCTTGTATTTATAACAGTTATAACTCCTTCAGGAACGCTGCTTACACTTGAAATGTGTTTGGGATAATTCTGAAACCTTGTATACCTGGTATCTGGCACATGGGCATGACATACCTACTTCATACAACAAATGGAGAATACACTTTATTCCATGCTAATTAGAGTCATAAGTTGTTATGCTCTAAGAAACTCAGAATAATTAGTTGGTTTGGTAGTACTTTCATGACTCGTGGAAGTTCTGATAACAACAGAATCATAAATTTGGATTTGTATGATTAAATATTATATATTTGCAAACTTACAACGATTCCAACATCTTGTCTGTGTCAAATGATGAGTCATTTGTGTCCTCTGGTGCTTCTAGTCAGGGGACCTGACATGTCCAGGTTACAAAGAACTTGGGCTTGGGCAAGGGATTGTCCCCAGGCTTGGTTATGGTTTGTCTCCTAATTGGTTAAGCTTGAGATTTGGCCCAGCCTGACCAAGCACGTCCTTTCATGCGTGCAGCATGCATAGACACATTTGAACAAGTGGAGTTGATAAATGATCAACTAGTGGTGCTAACAAGTGATAATATCAAAAAAATCAATGAATTATTGCTAGCAGTTTGAGGTTGTAGTTGATTTTGGTAGCAAATTGTCTATGCTTCTTCAAGAGTATCTACTCTAGGCTGTGCATCTCGAATTCTTCTTGGTTATAATGTCATTTCCTTTTGTAACAAGTTACTAACATCTGCAATAACAGGCCTTAAATTCATTTTTTTGGGTCTGAATCTTGTTAACGATTTCTGTTCTAATATTCACTTCCATGCTGCTGTTTGGTATAATATAAATGCCTGATAGAGTGGTTGATTTTATACAGATATGCATCACTATATGCAAGCTCTCTTCTTCAGAAGCTTCGTGAAGATGGTGTTTACATGAGACCTTTGGGTAATGTCATCTATCTTCTTTGCGGGCCCTGTACATCTCCTGAGATCTGCAGGCAATTACTTATCAAGCTCCATACAAGACTTGAGGAGTTCGACCAAGTCAAAAACCATTAGGCTTTCTGTTAATTGTTGACAATAAATTTTTTTGTTTCCACTGTTTCCATAAAGGAAAACGAAAATTTTCTCCAGGAGGGTGCTTTATAATGAGTATTACTTTGAGATGATGCTCTCCAATAATAGCTTATTGGAGAGGCCTGTAATGGATGTTTTTCAAACGCTAGCAACCCAAATAAGTAAACCTCTTCACAGAATAATTGATGTTATCATCAATTCCAAATCCTGCCTGTTTGTGGCTTTGAACTCTTTTTTTCTTTTCTTTTTTTTCAACGTATATTCTGGCTCTCTCTTCTCATTTTTCTAAAGCAAATGTTCGTGAAGTATGTGTTGAGCTGTACTTGAATCGAATATTTGACTGAAGATTATCCAAGTTATTGCTAAATTCTACTAAACGCATGTTTGGCATTGCCAAATAGAAGAAATACTAAACTACTTACTAATCGATATAAGTCGAGTTAAATTGATATTTGAAAATTCTATTAATAAAATTATTCAATTAGGTTGATAATATAATTAAATTATTTTTATAAATAGTTAAAAAATGTTGTTGAAATGACAAATATTATAATTTTAAAATATAAAAATAAATGTTTACAAAAAGTTCAGGATGAACTGGTGTAAAGGTGCCAAAGGCAATGCCCTTTCTCCTTTCATCTTATGTGATGATGGAATTCCTGTTCAGAGAACATGTGTGATACATCTACATGGTATTTTTTGGAAACATGAACCAGAATTAGGATTGGGAACTAATTTTTCATGCTATCATTAGTGTCAATCAATTTTTATTACTAGCAATAGCAGGTTTAGACAGCACTATATTCGTAAATTAGAATTATTCTTTGTGAAAGAATTATAGAAACTGAAAGAGATTAATATGAGGGTCTGTTTGGATAGACATGCATTTGAAATAAAATATCTAGAGATTCCGATACGAGAGATTTTGAAATTTATGAAAGACACTTTTGCGAATGAAATAACGAAATTTATTACATATTTTTACTTCGATCAATAAAATTCCATAATAAAACATCATAAAATATTATTTTAATTTAATATTTTTTTTATGACTTCTTAAGTAATGCATATTTAAACTTATATACTAAACAATTAAATGGTAATTGATTTACACAATTAAAGATGTATTATTAACTAAAATAATAATAATAATGTATTATTAACTAAAAAAATAATAATCTCATAAAAAAGATTAGAATAACAATAAATTTAATTCTTTTATACTTTTAATTCTAATTCCTTAACTTTTTTGGATATTAAAAAGTTGTATTTATATTTGACACATTGAAAGTTTTCTTTTTCATTTGAAGCCTTAGTTGTTTTATAATAATGAAAATATTATTTTTTCATATTCCTTTAAGTAAAATGCTTTGTGATGCACGCAATTGCAAGAAGTTCAGTCATTTAACGGACACAGAGAATATAATTATTAAAGTTAGATAGATGAATGTATTATAGATGTATATGGCATTGTTGTAAAATGTTTTTATAATATTTAAAATAATTATAATAAATAAATTTTGAGTTTAGCAATATTGATACTATCTTATATTATGAGTTTGAGTTTTAATTGCAACCTAATCAATAAAAAAATAAAATAATTACAATATATTTTAATTATATAATGATATAATAATAAACTCAAATTAATTGTTATTGTAACTCTTTTATGTGAATAATGAATTTAAGTATATTTATGATTATTTCAATTCAAACTTAAACTTCATTTTTTATCAAAATAAATAATTAATTTTGATTTTTCTTATTTATTCAAGTGTCATATTTTTAAATTCTAAAAATATTTTTATTTGTTCATAGAAGTAATTCAATTGTATTGTCAATCTACTTCAATAATTTTGATACAATTTTTAAATAATAACTTTTAAAGCCAAATTTTTACTCATAAAACACATATTGTAAAATCATAATTAATTAAAAGAGAATTTTTTTAAAAAAATTTCTGCATCAAAAGTAATTATTGGCAATAATAATGTCAAACTCTAAATCATCACACCAAAAATTTAGGTTAAATCCCTAGAAATAAATTATAATAATAATAATTTTATTTAGGTAAAAATATAATAAAATTAATTTATTGATGTAAATAAATTTAAAAGTTGTGACTATTAAAATTTAGTGATAATTATAATGCTAAAAAATAATTTATAATTAATGATACATAGTATATAATTAATCACAATAAATAAATAGTAAAAACTTTTCATAAATATATAATGTGACTGCCCGTGTGACCTTTATTATTTTGAAATTACCTTTTAAATTTTTTTTAGTTATAATTTCTAATTTTATATTATTAGATTGTATGTCTACGCTATTTAGTGTTCTATTCTTACTCTTATCCACATCTGTCTTTTATCACTTTATAAAAAAACCTTTTAATATTCTTCTTATTATCATTAGAGACATATATAATATAATATTTTTGTTAAGTAATTATGATAGAGGAGGCTGTTTTTGTATTTTTAGTCAAATTAAATATATTTTTTAATCTCTAATAAAAAGTAATAATTATTTTTTCCAGAATCATATGTCTGAATTTCGCAATTCTGTACAATAGCAAAAAGCTATAATTTTAGGTAGTTGGTGGTGTTGAATGAAGAGAGATTAGGCCCAATTAAATTAAGTAATTAGTAGTATTTTTGAAGAAATTGAAGGGCAGATTAGTCTTTATGCCTCAATAAAAAAGGCCAAGATTCTCTTCCAAATGAAAGGTGTCAATCTCTAATTTACCCTCAAAAACTGAACACAAAAACTAAGGAGAAAAAGAAAACGCCATGTGTCAATCAATCAAGTGACGTCCCTGTCCCCACCAAATATGAGGTCACTCTAGAATTTCTCATTAACTATTGATTTGGCCTGCTGCTGGCTTATCCTCCGAAAATTGCTTTTTCTTTAAAATGGACGGCTACGATTGCCTCTTTTGTTACAGAGAAATGTTCCTGACGGTAATAAAAAATCCACCCAGGTCGCCATCACCATCCATTCTCACAAGCAAAACGATACGAAAAGTCAACAGATTTGACTTAAATTTGCAAAGAGACCACGCTGAACCATAGAGTACGTGATCCTTCTGCCTTCTTCAGCTAAGCAAGCGTCGCCATAGTAGACCACATCAAATTATAATTTAATAGATGCCTTAAAAAAAAAGTTAAAATTGTTTTGCTTTTATCCCCCCGTTAATTTTAATTTAATCATTATTATTATTTCTTTAATTTAATTATTTTTTTTCATTTTTTATGAAATTTATTTTTATTTAAAATAAAAAAAAATTAAGAGAATGAAGTTTTTACTAATGGGATATAATAATTTATTTATTTAGAAAAAAAAAAAGACAAATAAAACATAACACGTCCGAAGAGGAGACACTTACAAAGTTACATGAGTGTTTTACTTTCACCTGTTGTGGATATCCTCCTTGTTTACTCTCCCTTTCTCAGGTTTTCCGTCCCTCTATTACTTTTCTCTTGCTGCAATTAGTTTGGTAGTTGCGAAGAGCTTATCCCTTATAAAAATCATCTTAATGAAATTGCAGGTTTTCTTTTCCTTTTTTTTTTTTTTTTAATTTCTTTGTTTTCATAATTTGTTTGATTTTTTGTTTTTACTTGTTGAGGTTCAAAGGAGGATTATGGGCTTGATGGGATGTTGATTTATGCAACTGGAATTTGAGCTGAATTGATTTGTTAGTGTGGATCTGTAGTGAAAGATTGGAGTGTGTGTTTGATGGTGTGTTTTGTGCAGATCTGGGAAGCTAGGGTTTCTATAATTGGGTAAAGAATGCATACCAGGTATATGGAGAGGACAAATAGTATGGCCAGAGGGAAGAGGACTTCAGAAGCTGCAGAAGAGCAGCAACCTGAGCGAAAGCGCCCTGCTCTGGCTAGGTAAATTCATTTCTTTTTTTTTTAATGCTATTAATTTGTTATACAAGTTAGGAATTTTTGGTTTCAAGTTGATGTAAATTTATGTGAAGAACCATACAGTTGAGTTATGTCATGTTGCACTCATTTTGATGCTACTTGAGTTCGAAAAACTTGATTACGGGATTGGCTTTTTATGGTTAGGATGAAAGATAGCTGCTTAATATAGTTGGAAAATAGGTTTTATTCTCTTCTGTTAACTTGTATCATATTGGATACATCTGTTTGCTACATTTGCTATGCTCCTGTTTGTCTTTGCTGTATCTTCTATACACGAGTAAAATCAAAAGTTTTTCACTGGATATCTGTTTTTTTTTTTTTTCCAAAACACTTATGCTGCATTTGGCGAGATGTAACTGGATGTAATGTAATCAACCAAAATTTTCTTAAATTCTAGTTTTATCACATTCCATTATGTTTAATATATCTTACCAAACTTAGCTTTTGTTCCTTGCTTTCAAATGGTCTCTTCCTGCTTTAGCTTCCTTAAAAATCCGAATTGTGCCCCCTAGTGTGTCAGGGTTAGCATTGCTGCTGCATATTTTGGGTATTCAACCAGCAGTTTATTTATTTAATTTTAGGATTGATAAATGGATATTGAAGAAAGACTGGAGTACTTTGGATTTCATAATTTCAAGTGCCTAGAACTATCGGCAACACTGCTGCATACTTGATGATCTGAGGATCGATGATCTTTATTCTTTTTTCCCACCCTCTCTTCCTTCCTTCTCCTTTCTCGTGTTTTTCTTTTTACTAAAAAAAAACACATGAGCTTCTAGGATGTCAACTGCATGCTGCATGCATACTGACAGTGTTTAAAATTTATGAGGATTTCATAGTGTGGAAGTTGAAGAAAGCATTTTGGCATGGTGCTGCTTCTACTCTCTCTCCCTTTTTTTTTACCCTACTAAATTAGAAGGATTCCCAGATCTGCTCATTATGATTGTTGGTTCAATTAATCTCACAAAACTTGGGATTCATCAGTGTTTTTTGAATACTAAGTTTGACTATTTTAGGCCTGTGAAATATTGTTTTTCCTTTGCATAGGTTTGATAATTTTTTGGTTTCTTTTCTCTGGCTAAAATTGCTCTTAGAGGCTTTCTATTTGTTAAAGATATGATTACTGTTTTTATATATTTGATTGTTGGGAAACTGGTTTTCTTTAAGTCATCATATTAGATTATAATCCCGTCAAATTCTATTTTAATGTATATTGGTACGTGTCATGCAGTGTCATTGTAGAAGCTCTTAAGGTGGACAGTCTGCAGAAGCTCTGCTCATCATTGGAGCCGATTCTTCGCAGAGTTGTAAGAATTTTTCTCTGCTTCTCTACTTGTGGCACTCGTACAATTTGGCTTGGTTATTTGGGTGGCCAAACTTGTGTGCCCCCAAAAGGAAGTTTCTTCATGGTCTGCTAGAGGGTATTGAGTTTTGCATGTTATATCATGTTATGGGATTTTAGGGGGTGGGGGGGTCAAGATGTTATTCTCCTATATGTGCTCCATGTCTCCTATAGTGCATCAAATGTGTTTTCTTTTGTTTTTCTCTTCTCCCTTTTTCCAATAGCACTTTCAAGTTAGTCATGTTTTGGTATGCTAACAATTGTTCCTTTAAGTATTTATTTTACTGATATATTGCTTATAGAGTTAAATTTCTTGGTTTAGTGTTGACTTGAGCGATTTTGCTAATTTTGTTAAAAATGTCATGCGATGAAGTTTATGATAGTGGCAGTTTATAGTGACACGATAAAAAATTCTTTTAAATAAAACCCCACTCCCCTTTGCATCTGTACCATCCTACCCTTGTCCATGGATTTTTTTAAAAAAATTAGAGCTGATTCAAAAATATGAATATCTGATATGTAGATGTGTGCATAAGTCAGTATATGTAGCAAGAAACAATGACAATAGCATACTGTGAAGTGCAATGTGATTGATTGTTGGGGAAAATTAGGAAGAGAATTGGTCAATGTCCCATGGGCTTGATTGGCTTTGGAATTTTTATTGTCTATAAGAGCATATGGGTTAAACCCTTTTCATCTTGTAGGCATTTTTTCTGTGCCTTTGTGTGTTTAACATATTTCACCTCTCATTTGTCTTCTTATTGGTTGTTGCAATTTTGCCAAACAGGTAAGCGAGGAAGTGGAACGTGCTTTAGCAAAGTTGGGCCCTCCTAGGCTTAATGGAAGGTATACGACATTCTTGATCAAAATGTGACATGAATCGGTTATGTCTGAGTGTTAGTGGCTTTTCAGTCTGATAATTTATACTGATGCATGTTTACTTGCTTGTATTTTTTTTTTTTTTTCCAAATATTTTTTCCTGGATGATTGTAAAATCAACATAGACATTTGGAGTAGGATTTGTTTCATGTCAGTGGAAGTGAAATTCACTGAACTTGGCCATTGGTCTAGCAGTTCATTACCCAGCCTTGAAGTTATTGGAGGCAGTGAAATTCTAGGATTCTTTCCGAAGCCAACAATTCCTTAAAGATCAAGGATTGTATATATAGACAAGAAATTTCTTATGGATAAGGAGCATTGTTGTCTTCATGTGATGGGGGGACTGGGGAAGGGGAGGGCTATCCTCAATATATAGCCATGGTCCATGCTAAGGGGACCAAACAAAAGAAAAACAAATCAACTAAGCACATAAATAAAAAATGTGCAAACTGTGTATGAATGGAGATAAGTTGTTTGTCGGATAGGAAACATTCATAAAAAAAGCTGTCCCCCCCACCCTCTCCATTTTTTTTCTTTCAAAATGAAGAGTTTTGAATGAGCTATGTGTAGTGGGAGACAGGTTTTTCCTCTCCATTGAAAAGCCTACAATTTGTTTCTTCCAAAATAACCCCCAAAAAAAAAAATCATGAGGGTTTAGGGAAAGGTATCATATGAATAAATGCGTTGTTGAAATATCAATTGACAAAGGACAGTGATGTACGATAGTTTGGGGAAAAGTTCGGGCTTTACAAAATAGGATCGGGTTTGTAGAAATATAGAATTAGGGCTTGGAATTCTAATATATCTGTTTTTCTTTAGAAATAAAGATAAAAGTAACAACTAAAAAATAACTGCCAGCCTCACACCAGTAGGATCTAGGACTTGCTCCTATCAAGAAAGCGTCACACCTAGGATTAGAATTGCTTCTCACAACTAGGGGTGAGCATGGAGAACGGAGATTCCCGAATTAGACTGAGGAACTGGACTGGTTTGGTACCAGAACCAATATCCAATTTTTTTAAAAAAATCTCCGATGAACTGGGAATAAGTAAACGGGGCGGTTCCTGAGATTTTTTGATATCCAAACCGAGAATTGGACCAAACTGTCCCGTACTTGAACCGAACTGTGGATGATGTTCTTTCGATGTCTTAAAGCTGGGGAAATCTGAAACTAAGGAAATGATGTTTTTTTGTTGTAATTATTTTGTTGTCATGATCTATCTATTTTGCTGGTAATTGGTTACTTGAATAACATTTTATATATTTATCCTTATGTTTTTTTTTTTTTGGTTTTTAATTTTTTAAGCAATAACCTGCTTTTCAGTGTAGTGTCTTGATTCTCTTTTAAATGCTTTCTCTTCCTTTGTTATCTAAGATATCTGTTTGATTGTTCTAACTTTTTTTCCCCCCTATAAAAATTGTTATCTCAGGTCTTCCCCAAAATGTATTGAAGGTCCAGATGGAAGAAATTTACAGTTGCAATTTAGGTCCAGGTTGTCTCTTCCTCTTTTTACTGGCGGTAAAGTAGAGGGGGAACAGGGTGCTGCAATCCACATTGTTCTGCTTGATGCTAACACTGGCATTGTTGTAACTTCTGGCCCTGAAGCCTCTGCAAAACTAGATGTTGTGGTGCTTGAAGGTGATTTCAATAATGAAGATGATGAAGACTGGACCCAGGAAGAATTTGAAAGCCATGTTGTGAAAGAGCGTGAAGGAAAGAGACCATTGTTGACTGGGGACTTGCAAGTGACACTAAAGGAAGGGGTAGGAACACTAGGGGAACTTACTTTTACAGATAACTCAAGCTGGATAAGAAGCAGGAAGTTTAGGCTTGGCTTGAAGGTTGCCTCTGGATATTGTGAGGGAATACGCATTCGTGAGGCAAAGACAGAAGCTTTTACTGTTAAAGATCACAGAGGGGAGCGTAAGTTCTTGCTCTGCATTATCTTTATTTTTCTTTTAAGACTTGTTGGAAGATTTTGAACTTGAATTCTTTTTCATTGACAGTTTACAAGAAACATTATCCGCCAGCATTGAATGATGAGGTATGGAGATTGGAGAAAATTGGCAAGGATGGTTCCTTTCATAAAAAGCTAAATACTCATGGAATATTCTCAGTTGAAGATTTCTTACGTCTTCTGGTCAGGGACTCTCAGAAATTACGGGGTGTAAGTATAACCTTTAATCCTTGCTTCAAAAAGTTCTGCCTTTGCACTTTTCTTCTGATCTGCCAATGTGTTGCATGTAGATTCTGGGGTCTGGTATGTCAAACAAAATGTGGGATGCTCTTGTAGAGCATGCAAAGACATGTGCCTTGAGTGGAAAGCTTTATATATATTATTCTGAAGATTCAAGAAATGTTGGTGTTGTGTTTAACAACATCTACGAGCTAAATGGTCTTATTTCAGGGGAACAATATTATCCAGCTGATTGTCTTTCTGATGAACAGAAGGTTGGTTTCATACATTCTTTTATAAATAAAGTTCTGAGCAGATGTTGGCTTCAATATCTTTATGCTTGTTAGGTTGTTTGATGTCTGGCATCCTCTGTATTTGGATTTGTGAGGCTTTACACTCATTATTTCGACGCAGATTGTGATACATTTGTGAGCCTTTTATTCATTAGGTTTTATTTATTTTTTAATAGCATAGCAAAAATTTGCAAACTTGATCTCAGGCATTACATTATGAACATTTACATTAAAATTAAATACTTGGTCTCCATAGTTGTATATCTAATTTTATGTTTTCTTCTTGCATGGTTTTCCACACAAATCTTACCTATCAAAATTAGCGTACTAAATTTTAGCATAAACTTGATTAGTTAACCTCTTATTTTTAGGATTTCCATGTGACTTCACTCTTTATGGGTAATGTACCCTGGCATCTGACTGATAAATTCATTAACCCTCAATTGTCTTTTTTGAATTGTGTTGATAGTTCAAACATCAAATGCCCCAACTTTTATCTTTTCTTGTCAGATAGTCCTCCAATGTGTATTTTATTTTCCTCTATTTCTTTGGCCTCTTCTTAAGATTTAGAATCTTGCCTTATTGTATTCTTCTCGATGAAATATGCTTTCCAAACTTGATAACTGCATATCACAACTCAAAAAAGATTTGGGGGAGAAAAAATTTTTGAACAAGTCAAAAACTATGTTTATTTTATCTGATTTAAGCCATAGGCCTATCCTGTGTGTGTTAAATTTTGTGAATTCGTTTCAAAGGCCTATCAGTGTTCATGAAAAGACTTTCACATGATTTTGTTCATAGTTTGTTTTCTGGCAACATTATTTCCTGGTTGCGAAGAGTACCATATATAGTAACAGAAGTTGGGTAAACCCAGTTCTGCAATGCTTCTTCTATCTCAAGTTACCATCCTACATTAAGAATAGTGCATTTCCTAGATTATGTTTTTCTTCCTTTCTATTTTCTCAGTAAGTTTTTGTGCGTTACTTTCATAGTTTTAATATAAATTGATACATTTGAAGGAAATGGGTAGATGGCAGAGCGTTGTGTGAGGTGTTAAATTATGAAATCAAATTTAGTATTTGCTTTAATTTAATTAAACATATTTTAAAATTCATGGAGTGCTCTGCTTTGATTCACCATGTCACCCCCCACCCCCTGGTTTTGTCCCCCGTAAAATCATTTTTGCCTTGTTGACAATGAATTCACATGATAAAAATGAATATTGTAGGTCTATGTGGATACATTGGTGAAGAAAGCTTATGAAAATTGGGATCAGGTTGTAGAATATGATGGAAAGTCCCTTGTGACAAACTTTAAGCAAAGTAAGAGGTCAAGTGCTTTTCGAAATGAATGTCAGATAGGCCAAATAGGTTACTCTAATGCTTTAGACCATCAAATGCAATTACCAAGGCTACCAGCTTCAGTTCCTATTGAGCAGACTTCCATGCATTCAGGCCTCCAAGTTGGAGGTATGGTCTCATTGCCTGTCTTTATCTTCAAATATGAATGATATTTAAACAGGGCTCTTAATTAGTTTGCCTTTTCTCCTTTTTGTTTTTTTGCGGCGGGGGGTGTTGGGGTGTCTTTTTGGCCTTTTCTTGTTTAACATCAGGGTATGATGATAATATGGGAGCAGGATTCTCATCCCAGTCCCAGCTTGTGAATCCAAATTCACGTACTCAGTTTGAGAGCTCGTCATTCACACTGCATGATTCTTTGATCAGCAGTTCTCACCAGATTCCAAGCATGAGAAATAATAACAGTGTCGTTGGCCTAGCCCTTGGACCTCCACAGTCAGCTAACTCCGGGTTTCAAGCTCTTGGGTCTTCCATGCAACCATCCAATCTCAATCCTTTTGATGATTGGACCAATAATCGGGACAGAGGAGTTGATGAATACCTTACAGAGGAAGAGATTCGCATCCGAAGTCATGAGATGCTTGAGAATGAAGACATGCAACATTTGCTCCGTCTCTTTAGCATGGGAGGCCATGCATCTGTAAGTATACCTGAAGATGGGTGTGGATTCCCGCCTTATATGGCATCTCCAATGCCAAACTTTGATGAGGATCGTACACGTCCTGGTAGAGCTGTCGTGGGGTGGCTGAAGATCAAGGCAGCTATGAGGTGGGGGTTCTTTATCAGGAAGAAAGCAGCTGAAAGACGGGCACAA